>NDXB01003612.1:0-28951 GCA_002631895.1 Agapornis roseicollis | reverse complement strand
TTTTTTTTTTATTTTTTTTTTTTTTTTTGTTTTTGTGTTTTTTTTTTTTTTTTTTTTTTTTTTTTTTTTTTTTTTTTTTTTCTCATGCTCTTTTGTTTTTCTGTTTTATTTTTAAAAATCTTTCTGAAATCCATCAGATGAATTTTCCTTTTTAGAAGGCAGGAGTTACTGTTCACGCCTGTAGCTCTGAATTTGAACAGCCCTCTGCAATGGCGTATAATGGCTATCCAAAGCAAAGTCCACAGGTTTTGATGCTGACTGAAAGCAAACCGACCAATACTCCCCAGCATCCAAAAAACCCCGGGGTTAGTGCTGCACAAAGATCACTATAGGAAGTGGCTGAAGGGTTTTTTTTACTACTGGCTTTTGTCTGAATCCCCGCTTTGCTTGAGCTTTAGAAGTCAAATGAGCAGAAGAAATGCAGTAGATGATTTTAGATGTGTGTGGGAAGAATGGAAGCTGAAAGATTGCCTTTCTGAAGGCTTCGCTCAGTTCCTGCCTTCCCAAGGAGACTGCAGGGAGTTTATTCTTCCTGACTGCCTCTCTACAAAATAATTGCCTCAAGGATGGCACTGTGGAAAAATGCTTATTTCTGATTATCTTTGTTTTAGTGGAGGTCAAAATAAAGAGGGGAAAAAATGCAGAGGTAAGGAATAGTTTTGGATAAATTTAAGTGCTTTATGGATAATTTAATAATCGTGAATGACATCATTAAAATCAAACAGAAGTGTGGATTGCTAAACATGATGGCTTTAACTGGCAGGCTGCATTTCACAAAGTGGCAATTGTGAGCTGGAAAATAGCTGCTCTTTTGCGAGCTCCTTAGTCCAGATGGGAGTGGGGATATCTTTATGCTTTTAATGTGTTGGTGGGGAAATGGTGCAAGTGAAGGAGGAGGATCAGGTAGCAGGAGGTCCTGATGCACTGGAAGCTTGAGGCAGCCTGTGGGCACCACAGAAATGGGACTGTGGAATCTGGCAGAAAATGGCTTCTACCTGTCTTGGATACCTCTCACTGGGCATCTTCCACTGATCTGCTTGAAGACCTGGGGCAAGCCTGGATCCCATGGAGGCTTGTTGTGCTTTTTGTAACCCCCACCAGATCAAATATTGTCCTCAGCTTAGGCCTCCATTGCCTTAATCAATTAGTCCTGGGAAGCACTTCCAAATGTAATTGGTCTTATTTGTAATCTCATCACCTCACCTGGCAGATTATCCATTTTTAGCTGATTTGTGGGCCAGCAACCTACATATCCCAGTAAACTGATGCTTCCAGGTCATTCCTCCTGCTTGCAGCGCTTCTATAGCTGCCTTCTTCCTTTCTGGTGGTGCCCCTCTAAATTAGGGAAAAGAACTGACTGAAAAAGGAACATCAGGTCATGAGAAGATGACATTTGAGTATTCAGAGAAAGCTATGTGGTATTGCTGCTCATCCAAGCAAAAGGAAATATAAATCTGCTTTCACTGGATTCAGACCTAGAATATTCAAATGTCAAATTCTGGTGCTGCGTGTTCTAGGAAATGTAATGTAGTGACATTGCATTAAATGCGTCAATATCTGTAAAGAACTAAAGGCAAAAAAATGTAAAATTCATTCTTGTGTTTTAGTATTTCTGCAGGCAACTGCCATTTTAATTCATAAGCTGTTTCATAGTGTTATGGCTGTTACCCACTGCAGTTCTGAAGTCATAGCCCTTTTGTCTAAAGTTAAATGAGAAACCTCATTTCCAAGCCACTGTGCATATTTAATGAAATTATTCCAACAGGAGGGTAGGGTGGAAGGTCATTCCTAGACATGTGCTTTTTTCTTGGAATGTCAATGTGACTTCCAATGATTCGCCACACCTTCATTTCTGCCCAAATGCAAAAGTATTTCACTGCTAGCCCCAGGCTCTAGACCTTACTGCTGGCCTTTCTGCTCCCCATCCTTTCTGACTCTTTAGGAAACCTGAGTTTTTTATGTTTATATCCCTTTCTAACCTCATGAGCACTGAAAGGGTTGAATCTCTGATTTGTCACTTCCATTGTTTGTATCACTCTAAGCCCTGAGTAGATCTATTCCCTACCTACAGCTTTTCTTACTGACAATTTTCCCAAGTTGCTTGGTGCTGTAGTGGTGATGTGGTTGGACATTGCAGAAGTTTAACATGGGGTATTTCTGATTTTACTGATGTTAGTAAAAAGCCCATTGCTGTTGGTTGCAGTAGGATTTCAGGATCTCAAAAAGCAAGTTGATTCCCTATGTAGTTTCTCAACTTTGTGTGTTATTGGAATAAACGCACGTATATCTATTTGCAATTTGTGACAAACAATTGAGATGCTATAGTTCTTGTAAGTTAGACAGCTTTTATTTAAAATGCATGTAACTAATTAAGAAGCTTGGCAGCCTGTCTGAGTGATTGCTTAAGTACCGCAGCTTCACAGTAACTTTAAAATGGAAAACCAGCCAGTAATTTAGTGATATCATTGAGAAACATAGCATTCTCTCAAAACAAGCAATGATGTTAGACACAAGGGATAGACATAATCCCTGCTTTTGGCCATTGCTGGCTAATACATTCCCACATACTGCTTTGCTCCATGTTAAGCAAAAATGAATGTTGAGTATTCTTTAGTGCAAACTTTCCACCTGCTAAAGCCATACAAGATCTTAGTGTGCACACACCCTAGAATTAAAACTCTTGGTTTGTGCTGTGTTAATTGGATTAAGTTGTTACTGTTATCTCTTCAAGGAGAAGAGACAAAGCTCTCTGGCAGTGTTAGTATGGGACAGCTTATGTATATAGAGCGGCCGTAATTGCAGTAATTGTTGGGAAGTTAATGAGGAATGCTGGCTTGCAGGGGTGATACAACTTTCTGCCTGCAGAAAACAATGCAGATTATGATCCAAAACCCTTACCGTTCACAACACAAGATGAGCAGCAGCATGGGAAGACATGGGCACAGAGAAGGGAGTCTTCCGAGTCTCACTGCAGTGCTGTTCCCTAGTTTTGTATCATTTTACATTTCTACTGATTTTGTTACTGCAGGTGCTGTGCAGCATGGTCCAGTATGGACTGGAGAATTTGTGTTCTAGCTGCAAAACCCACCTCGTCTTTCTGCAGTATCGCTCTAGTTGCCCACTGTTCATTTTTAAGATAAAAATGAATCACTGTCAGGCTTGCTCACAATTCCATGTTTGGTCCTAACACAGTGGTTGCAGAACTTGCCTGTAACCACACACATTTGTATCATGGGAAATGTATTTTCTTAAAAACAGACAAGGGGAAGTTAGCAAACCGTGGTTTGCTCCAATTGTCTTTTGCAGAAAAACTTAGCTATATAAATAATCTCTTAGAAGCTACTGTCTGGAGGCAAACATCAGTGTATACCAGTTTAAAGTGTTGTACGCTCCAGAGAGGATTGCTGCAGGTCTAGCAGAGGCTGTGCCAAAGGCATTTGGAGTGGCTTACCTGGTTGTGCTTTGGGGATGATGGCATGCTGCTGCCTTCCTCACAAAACAAAGTAGTTTTTAGGTCGTGCCTGGCACAATTCTTAGGTCTTATTATTCCTAGGAAGGTAAACCTGTCTAAAATTGGCATGGGCAAGCAGGCAGGAGGCAGGCTGCTTTGTCAAAGAGCTGCCTGTGTCGCAGCTGCATCCTGTGATTGACGCAGTCACATCCGGAGAGGAGCAGTCCTGCTCCTCGGATCACAGGGTGTTTTCAGTCTATAGTGTGTCTCACGCACTCTCCTCAGTGGGTGTTGTGGACCCTAAGTTGGTAAAAGGCCTCTGTACCACCATATCCATCTTTGAACTATTTGGGAGATGAGGTGGTAGCTGTGGCAGTGGTCTTGTTGCCCCCTCCTCTCCAGTATAGCATTGCACATCTCTAACTCACATCTCCACTGTGCTTTATTCAGCAACGACTGGAGATACCAATTACTAAATACTTTGCCTTTGCTTGAGGGAATGACAGATGAGATTTGTGTGTGTTATGTATAACAATGCCATAGCTTTAGAGGAGGGGATGCCAATAGTTAGATGATCCATTCTAATTTGATTTCAGGTCATGCTTTCTTTCAGATCAGGGCTTGCTTTCTCTGTGTGGCGTACAAGGCAGAGCAAGGGGTTTTGGGGAGCATGATGGTAGGGTATGTCCTCTCCTTCACTGCCTGGGGTTGCTTGCTGCATTCCCCTGGGTAGTAGCCATCATGGGAGCAGTCTGCTCTGCTGAAGGCTGAAGGGACCAACCGACCCCAAGGGGTTTGGAAATTGCCACTGAGGAGTTCCCATAAGTCAAGGAGCTCTTTGTGGTTCTGAGGGCAGGAGTCAGCCTGGTGTTTAACAAGTTGGTGTAATCCAACCCTCGCTCTTTACCAAATGTCACTTGCTGTGGTTTTGGTCTGTGTGATGTGCACTTCCTTAAATTACATGTATTGAGGGCATTGAGATAACTTTTTTTTTTTTTCCCCCCGAATGAAGGTGTTTCCTGAGACAGTGCCAAAACCATTCCCGTTTGTTTGATAGGAAGTGTTTGTGATGTTAGAGAAATTACGGCTTTGAGCATTCAGAGTTTGTTGAAAACAACTTGCTCTTGAGAAGATTTCTTAATAGTATAAACTGTTAAAACACCCTCAGTAATGGCAAGTTAAGAGAAATGCCCAAATCACATAACTAGAAGACAAATTAGGCAAGAATCTGCTTCTGAAGTCCAGTGCTTACAGCTGATGATTTGCCTGTAGTCAGGGGTATCAGGCAACCCTTACCAGGTGGCAGTATCTTGAGAGCTAAAGCTCTAAAGAAAGTTTTGGTTTGTTTTTTTTTTTCCTTTCATAGCATGGCAGATTGTANTAGTCAGGGGTATCAGGCAACCCTTACCAGGTGGCAGTATCTTGAGAGCTAAAGCTCTAAAGAAAGTTTTGGTTTGTTTTTTTTTTTTCCTTTCATAGCATGGCAGATTGTATCTGCAAACCACATTGCTAAGGTACTGCCATGGGGCAATTTGTTCTGGGACAAAAATGGGGAAAAAGGCTATCTAATGAACAACTTTTCATCCTCTGTCTCACAAGTTGAAAGTACCAACACAATAACTGACTGACTACGGACCAAAAAGATCTTTTATAGTCACTTACATGATAGAAAGAACATGTGATCATACAATATTAACTTGCTTTTAAACAACCCACTATCATAGCAAACTTCTTTCACTCAAGCAGCCCTCTAGCACTACTGTCATTCCTTTTTCCATTAGCAAAATGAAATCTTTAGACCCTTTCTCCAGCTAATGTTATTCTTCACATGGTGACATTCAAAACCCCATTGACAAGCTGCAAATGATGTGTGAAGCAAACTCCAGGATTAAGTTTATAACCTTTCCCCAGGGGAAAGAATTTGGAGGCAGGAATGAACTCAGGATGGTGAAACAAAAGGGTGCAACTGAGTTCAATCAGGAAAACCCATATTCACATTTAGCTAAATGAAAAACACCTTTCAGTCCTAGTTTACATGGTATACCAGGGGTTATCTGCACAGGTATGTAGGACCTTATTTTATGGCTCCTTCTCACAGGTTTTACTGCTCTGGCTAATAAGAAACTACATTTCTCCCTCTCTGTTCAGCTTTGCATCTGGGATTTTAAAGCGTGATAAATAAAATATAAGCAGTAGAAGATGGAAAGCTGTGGATGTGTTTGCATCCTGGGTTTCCAAAGGCATGTACCTTCCTCCTGGGGGGTTGTCATTTTCTACTGAGTTGGTTGTCAGATGGGTGTGAATAAGATTTGGGGGCCTTAAGACATTGTTAAATTGCAGATGTTAATGAAGTGATGGAGCTAGACAACTCCTTCCCCACAGCAATCAAAGAAACAGTGAGTTCCTTCACATATCTTTAAGATTATTTCCTTTCATCTGCCAGTATTACTTTCTTTTGAAGTCATTTAATCTTTGCTCCCTATAAATTGAGAAAAGTTATTTTAAGCAGCTCAGTGGGCAAAACGGTCTTGTGACCGAGTGCTCACAAAAAGAGGTCCGACCACAGGAGTTAAGCCTTGTCAACCTGGCATCTGGTGCCAGACAGAAACGTGGCTTTACTTGAAATAGATAATTGTGGAGAACTATAATATAAAGGAGTATAAGGCTTATCAATACTGCCACTTCTTAAAAATACGAAAATAAAAAAAAACAGAGAAAAAATCGAAGAACAGCTTGGGTTGTCAGTTCAAAATGGTGCCAACTGGGCTTTGAATAATTCCTGGGAAAGCTGACAGAAACTCAGCTTTACTCAGGTAAGTAATGAAAGCCTGGTAAGGTTAAAAAGGAGTTCAGCGTGGCCATTAAGTGGGCAGTGCATGTCAGTCATAGAATCATGGAATAATTTGGGTTGAAAGGGACCTTTAAAGATCATCTAGTCCAACCCCTGCAGTGAGCAGGGATACGTTCAACTACACCAGGTTGCTCAGAGTCCTGTTCAACCTGATCATGAATGTTTCTAGGGATGGGGGGCATCTATCACCTCTCTGGCAGCCTGTGCCAGTGTCTCACCACCCTCATCTAGTTTTTCTCCTCTTTTAATTTAAAACCATTACTTCTTGTCCTGTCACAACAGGCCCTGCTTAAAGTCTGTCCCCATTGTTTTTACAAGCCTGCTTTTCAGTACTGGAAGGCTGCAATGGTCTGACCAGAGCTGGCTTACCAGCTCTCTTCTGTGCACATACGTTACTCAACAAAGTTTGACACCTGGGCTTTTGGCTTGGTTTTATTTCCTGACAGCACACTTATGAAAATGAAAAACCATGATGACTTGCTAACGGCTGCCAAAAATGCAGAGAACTCCTATATAAAGCTGAGGTCCAGCAGCAGGACAATACAGCAGGACAAATTCCTCTTGCCCAATTAAGGTGTATGCTTGGAATGAGAGGTCAAGGCTCTGCATCGTTACCCCGTCTGCTGCTGCGTTATCATCGGTATGATGAATTATTGTCTTCTTCGTTAGCAAGCATTGCCTTTCCAAGCAGCAATGCTCCACCTTCTAGATTTCAGAGCCATGTTTAGTGTATCTTTATTTATAAGGAAATCACCACTTTTCCTGTTTGGGTCACTGCATGCTTTTGGCACTTCTGCTCCTTCTGCATGGGTCACTTTTTTTAAGGAGGGACTACAGTTTAGAAAGACCAGAATATGCTTTTTCAGGAATTCAAGTCAGAAAATATTCTGCAAGATTTTTTGTTAGATATCCTTTGGAAATATGCTAGTTCAAAAGTAAATAATAAAAAAATATCAGAAAGGGGGCTGGAAAGTATTCATAATAACCAGTCTTTTGCAAGTAAGAATGAAGTTGTTGGTATTATCTGTCTTCTTAATCGTAGAGCATGAGTTCATGTTTGTGTTCCCCCTCTTTCTCTCGCCTCTCAGCATCCACAGGCTGGATCACACGCATTCCTGCTGTGTCCACATTAGGGATGATGGAAAGAGACAACAAATGATTTGTGGAAGCTAGCCAACTGAACTATGGAAAATATGCAAACACACATGTGTCTTCTGCCATTCCTCCAAGTGCAAAATAGTTCCTTGGAGTTGTAATGCCTCTCAGAAATTGAGAGCTGGACTCAGTGCTGGTGGAACGGTTTGCGGTGAGCTGTGCAAGGTCGAATGTGAGGATCCTGCCCTCAACGCTCCCTTATCTCCTTGCCAAAACGTGTCTTAGTGTTTCTTCGGGCAGCTGAGGTGTTGTGGTGTGGAGGCTTGGAATGACATCTTAGAACCTTTCCCATAACTAGGCTTGTGTAAACAGTTTCAACTTGCTGCCTTTCAGAGAAAGGAACTTATGTTTGGGTATCTGCTCTTCTGAGTGTTGTACATCCTGAAAAGAAACTGAGTTATTGCAGGGCCTGCTGGGGTTTTATTTCCCACCAGCTCTGATTCCTGAAGTGCTCCTTTAAAAAGTCAAGACATACATGTGCAGTCTTCACCTTGTGCCATCCTGCTTTGTAAGCACTCCTCATGGCTGAGATTTATTTTGTTAAATATTAAAATGTCTTCAGCAGTTGTAGGTAATTCAGCATCTGTGTTTCTCAGTCTGTGGCCCCTGGAGTGCTGTCGCTGACCTCTTTGGGTGTCAGAGGGTGGTAGTTTCCAGTGACCTGATACCTGGCTGGTATCTCCAAGTGGTGACCTGAAGGTGACAGGCTGCAGGCTAAAATAAAACTGCAGGGAGGGAAATTATGTCAAAGTGTAATACCATGATCAGGGAAAACAGCTGAAGGCTGGGTTTTTGTTTAGCACTCTGGAATGGCTTGGTCCTACACCTGAGTGTTTTTCCTGTAGTCAGTATTGAGCCTAGAATGTGATGATTTGACTGCATTTACTAAACACCATGGTAAAAAAATCTTACTTGTGTTGAAAAGCATAATCTTTGTTTGTACTGTTGTGTTGGAAGGTTGTGTGTTATCCTGTGGCTTTGAGCTGCGATATCCATCAAGTGCTTCCTTTTTATTACTTAAACCCTTACACAAGAAAATATGCACATTCCTTAGGCTGTTTCTTTCAGGTTTTGGTGTTGTTGCACCTGCTGCTATTGTCTAAGCCAGAAGATGGAGATGATGGTAAAAGCAGATGAAAGCTGTGGTCATCCGGAGACATGGCAGCAGACAGCTGTGAGATTTCCTCAAGCTTGGCTGAGAATCTCATGTTGGATGCCTGGCTTCCTTGTTTTCAAACACACTTTGTTTTTCCTTGCTGTTCATTTGTAGTCCTGTTTTATAGTAGAAATAAAAGAGCAGCTTACTGTTCTCCATCAGGAGAAAGGAAGGGAAGAAGAGACTCCTGTGCGGTTCTTCTTTGGAGGTCATCTAAGATGGTTTTCAGATAATTGTAGAAGAGGAGTGTGCCAAAAAATTGAATCATTGCTGCAGTGTCATACCAGGGGCTTGTCTTTTCCAGGATAGTTTTGTGTCACTCATAATGCCCACATTTTGGATGCTGAGCTCTGAAATGTTTCCTCGGTGATCCCGCAGTGCTTTGATGAGAAAAAGTCTTTTTGAATTACAGGGGTTGGTTAGCTGTCTTTTAGAAAAATAAATTCCAAGTGGTTTTTGTTAACCGCTGAATGATAGGTTATTGGGGCATAAAATAGAAGTTCACTTAGACTGCACATTTTTGCTCTGAAATCGGCGGGAGGAGGAAATGTTGATATGGGTGTATACATGGGAGGAAGATTTATCAAAGAAGCATGCATTCACACACCCTCTCTTTTTTAAAGTTACGGTCAGTAAATGATAGGCTTCCTTCCCTTGTGTTTGAATGCCAAATAGATTTCTAACAAAATTATTTATATACGCATCCCTTTTACAAAAATATGAAGCATGTCCAGGTCAGGGCAAGGCCTCAGTGTCCAGTTTGAAGTGGGAGATGAGAAAAATTCAGGCACAACCTTCAGCCTTTCCTGTCAGCACAATTTTTCTCCAGGAAGAGAAGATGGATAATGTGAACTTAACATTTTCTTATTTGCATGTCATTTTCTTCCTGCTTATTTGAATGTGTATCAATTGCAGATGGTTGGTGTGGTTGGATGGCTTAAACCTGACTGCTGTAACTTTGACCATCTTTATAGCTTTCTTGCTGCTTCTTGTGGAGTAAGGGTTGTAGTGGCAGTGGCAGTAGGGTTCAGTGTGTATGAGCACAGCAGGGAGTAGGTGCTGGTACTTACCTGCTCCTTGCAGCATGAATAGGTCTTCTGCTGCCTCCTCTATCATTATGTTCTCTTGTGAGTTAGGAGGTACCTTAGAGTTATTAAAAGAAAAAAAAATGAAAGTAATAAAAAATAAAAGCAAACACAGAAAGGAGAAAACTATCCAACCTGCAGCCCTAAAATTCTAGATTCTGAGGGAAGTATCTTCCCCAGACCAAGCAAAAATATATGTGTAGAAAGCTTGTGCTTCATTGCTAGACCTACTAGATGTAGGCTATTTTTATTGTTGAGCTCCCTGAGACAGTCAGGATGTAAGTTTCAAAGCAAATGAATGTGTATGTGTGCTCCCATGGCCTTCCTTCTTCAGCGACATTCTTCCCATTTCCTTTACAGTGTTTCTCCTAAAATTAGTTTCTTTATAATAGTAAACACAGTTAGGTTCTTTTAGATAAAATATTACAAGGGGAAAGTGTTGCTGGTTTGAGTAACCTTGCTGTGGGTCTGAGTGGTACTGGCAGTGATTACTTAACACAAGTGCCACTTGTTTTACTTGGTAGTGTGTAAGTTGTAGAAGCTAAGGGCGTGCTTAACCATAAATGATCAAACCACCTCCTGAAAGGCTTTGTAACTGGGTTGAATGAGACTTTGCAGAAATGTTTATTTCTTTAGACTTTGTTGCCAATCTTTAATGGGCAACTGTAATTGGGTTTATGGTTACCATTTGTCTAAAGATCCTAAACTTCCCTCCCTTCTGCCCCTAACACATGGTGCCCTTTCAGAGAATGTGTCCTTGCCAAAGGCAGAAAGATGGTCTCCCCAAATCACCACATTAGAAATGTGTCTGCGGCAGCAGCAACTCACAGAGGATGAACTGCAGGTGTTTTGCAAGTGCAGGTCCCTCATACATCCTTTGACTGGCTGTGCATCCGTCCTGGGGAGAGGACACATAGATCCCCAGTGTATGTCATCTAACACAGCTGGGCCAGAAGGACTGTGGTGTCCTGAGCAGTTAGGCCCCAGATTGGATCTGTCATCTCAGAAATCATTTTATTTAAGATCCCTCATATTTGCATACTTCACTACTCTGTTTCAAAATCTCTTTCTCCAAAAAAAAATTGAAGGGCAGAAAAAGTTGTGAAACAGAAAGAAGCAATTGACAGAAACCCCAATGATCTTTAGGTTTGATCAAGCTGTATTTTGCTGTACTGCAGTGGGAGCAGCAGAGGGAGCACAAGTTAACACATCGTTCCTTTACCAAGAGCTGTACTGTCATCACTGATGACATCTTGCTTGATTGATGAAGATCAAGAATGAAAAACAAAACAACCCAACCTAGTGAGCTTGCCATAAGACAGGAGAAAACGTCCTCTGTATTGAGTATGGAGGGGTAGCAAATGAAAATGTATTCTATTACTACTGCTTCTGGTTTAAAATTTTGGTTGTGCTCCCCATGGAGCTCCAGGTTGCATGATGTCAGTATGGTTTCATGCCAGGATGCAGCCAAGGGTAGATTGATGCTGTATGGTTTCAGAGGGCTGTGGTGCTGTCCTGCTTCACAGTATTCTCCTGGTAGGCTGAAGCAGCAGATTAATAATCATAGAATCATAGAATAGTTAGGGTTGGAAAGGACCTTAAGATCATCTAGTTCCAGCCCCCCTGCCATAAGCAGGGACACCTCACACTAAACCATGCCACCCAAGGGTTTGTTCAACCTGGCCTTGGACACCACCAGGGATGGAGCACTCACAACTTCCCTGGGCAACCCATTCCAGTGCCTCACCACCCTCACAGGAAAAAATTTCTTCCTTAGATCAAATCTAAACCTCTCCTGTTTAAGTTTGAACCCATTACCCCTTGTCCTGTCACTACAGTCCCTAATGAAGAGTCCCTCCCCAGCATCCCTGTAGGCCCCCTTCAGATACTGGAAGGCTGTTATGAGGTCTCCATGCAGCCTTCTATTCTCAAGGCTGAACAGCCCCAACTTTCTCAGCCTGTCTTCATAGGGGAGATGATCCAGTGCCCTGATCATCCTCATGGCCTCCTCTGGACTTGTTCCAACAGCTCCATGTCCTTTTTATGTTGAGGACACCAGAACTGCACACAATGCTCCAGGTGAGGTCTCCTGAGAGCAGAGTAGAGTGGCAGGATCACCTCCTTTGACCTGCTGGTCACACTCCTTTTGATGCAGCCTAGGACATGGTTGGCTTTCTGGGCTGTGAGTGCACACTGAAGCCCTCTCATGTTCATGTTCTCATCGACCACCACCCCCAAGTCCTTCTCCGCAGGGCTGCTCTGAATCTCCTCTTTGCCCAACCTGTAGCTGTGCTTGGGATTGCTCTGACCCAGGTGTAGGACCTTGCACTTGGCATGGTTAAACTTCATGAGGTTGGCATCAGCCCACCTCACAAGCGTGTCAAGGTCCCTCTGGATGGCATTCCTTCCCTCCAGTGTATCCACCGAACCACACAGCTTGGTGTCATCGGCAAACTTGCTGAGGGCGCACTCAATCCCACTGTCCATGTCAGCGACAAAGATGTTGAACAAGACTGGTCCTAACATCAATCCCTGAGGGACACCACTCATTACTGGTCTCCAGCCGGACGCTGAGCCATTGACCACAACTCCTTGCGTGCGGCCATCCAGCCAGTTCTTTGTCCACTGAGTGGTCCATCTATCAAATTGATGTCTCTCCAATTTCGAGACAAAGATGTGTGGGACAGTGTCAAATGCTTTGCACAAGTCCAGGTAGATGACGTCAACTGCTCTACTCCTGTCCATCAGTTCTGTAGCCCCGTTGTAGGAGGCCACCAAATAATTGTAGGTATTGAAAAAGAAGATGATAACAGCAAACAACCAGCCAAGTTATCTTTGGTGGGTTAGATCAGAGCCATGAGCTGGTCAGGCTCTTGCAGCACATAACAGCATGACCTGGCTTCTAGTCAGTATTTAAAGCAGAGTTTCATTTTTCTTGAGTATATAATCAGGTACAAAGAATAATCTTTCCCTTGAAGTCCATTGTGTTCTTTCAGACCTGGGCAGTGTGAGCTCTCTTCATCCACACAGCCCTTGTCACCCAGTCACAGCAGGCACGTGGGCTTTTGGAGCAGATTGCCATTGTCAATGTCACCAAATCACATTTGTTACTGTCGTCTTAACCCGTAGGCCTGCAGTTTTGTACAGCTGTGTTTCCCATAATCAAGACTTTGGACAGGGTTGAATTTCCTCTTGCCAGTCCCCAAAGGAAAGTCTGGGGTAGGGTCAAAGAGGAGATATATATATATATATATTATTTTGCTTTTTTCCCCTCCAGGACTTTTAATAAACAAAATGCAAGCTTTGAGTTTTTCATTCTGATTACAGATTGCCAATAGCAAATTTTTGCTTTGTTGAATTATTCAGAAGTAAAGGTTATTGAAATGTGCACAGAGAGATGACTGGAGACCCGGAGTGATAACTTTAAAAAGCCTTGGCAGCTCTGGGGGCAGGAACCATTTTTGGTCTCAGAGAATAGAAAGAGTAGAAATGTCTTTGTGTGGAAAAAATAAACCGCTGGTGTACTCACATGAATTCACCCTTCCCACTATGCAAACACCCCTTGCTGTTTTATTCAGTGGTCTACTTTGTTTCCAAGGCCACTGCTGACTGTACACGGGAGATAGGCATAGGCTGCTAAGAAACAAGAGGTTATCTGAGCAGGTCAGGCAGCGAGTTCATTGTTTTCCAGTGTGCACTTGTGTAATGCTCAGAGCTAGAAGTTGGATGCACAGATGGTGGCCTTTGTTATTCATTACCTATGAAATTAATTGTCAACTCCATGGATTTTTAATGTCATTTCCTCAGTGCTACTTTTAAATACCTTCTGGAAGTGGCTATTTGCTCCTAAGTACTGTTTCTTCTGTGGCCATGAAGAGATGAGTCGACAAGCAGCTTCAAGACCAAAGGGACCACCACTGATGCCCAGCTTTATCCTGTCTTTCACAGGCCACGCAAACCTCCTGCTTATCCTAAAGATATATAATCTTTTCTAAAAAGCTGTGTAGCTCCAGCACAAGTAGGAAAATCTTGACTGTTTTTACTCACTTCAGTGGGGGTTCTTTTTCTTATGGGCATTCACATAATAAGGTATAACAAAGTGAGATGCTGTTACTGACTCATGAAGACTCTGCTTCTAAAAATGTTTCAGGTCTAATACAAGATGTCTGGCATTACATATCTGATATGAAGCAAGCTTGTTCGTTGTAATCTTATCTTATTTAAATTACTCCCTCTCCTTCACCAGAAGCAGGTAACTAGAAATCAGAAGCCACAAATAAGGATCACCATGGCCGTCCCTGTTACCAATGATGGATAGAAATCCTGTGTTGGTACTTATCTAATACTCTTCAATGTAATAGTTTTAAGGAAAACCTCCAGATGCTGACACTGGAGAGGTAGATTTTTTTTTTTCTCCTTTAAAATGGATTTGGCTGTATTTCTGCCATGAATGTGAATGTCATTTATCATATGCCTTGGTTTAGCTTCAGCCAGCTGTTTTGTATTGAAGAGCTGATCATGTTTCACCAGCAGGAGAGCTCAGAAGTGATAGAAGTAGCACCCAAAGTGCAAAATACAGAGTCTAGTATCATCTGTAAACTTTGAACACTGGCTATTTTCACTTCTAACCTTTCCTGTTTGTTTAATAAAAAAGATGGAGATGATTGATCTGTGGCATTTTTGTGTGAGTGAGCTGGGAAGGTAGTTCTCTTCATATGTGCCTCTGTCTTACCAATATCCTGTGGGAAGAGAAAAATGTACGTTTGCAATGAAAAATCAAAATCATTGTAATTTGTGACTAATTTATTTTTTGAGGTAGATGGTGCAAAAAGCAATATATGAGCATGTCCACCTGTGCAGATGTAAACCAATTCAGAGCTTTGGGACTGGATTTATGCAGACATTTTTGCAATTGAAAGACATCTGCAAATAAGGAGGCAAAGGCAGTCAGGTTGGTCACTTCTTGCTTCTTTTCATTCTTCTTTTTCTTGCCCAAGGAGCAGGGTTTGGCATCCAGAACTCTGCTTAAGGTTAGTGTTTAGCGATGTTCCTCTTGGTGCTGCTTCACCAGTGTTAAGTGTCGGTAGGTTGGTCTCTTCTATCAAGTCGCTGGATGCAGGTATTTGGCTAATTTGGGTCAGGTGTCCTGTCTCTGCTTCCTCCCAGCTTCCCCTCCTCCCTGGCAGAACATGAGACTCAGAAAGTCCTTGGTCAGAATAAGCATTACTGAGCACCAGTGTTATCAGCAGTGTTCTCAGGCTGAGAGTCGAAAACACAGCACTGCAGCAGCTACTAAGAAGGAGAAAAATGACTGTTACTGCTGAACCCAGGACAAGTATTCAGTTAGTAATTTCTGTTGAGGTATTGATCCTGTTTCCAAAATGATTTTCCTCAGTCTTGATGGACAGACCATCAAGATGAGTGTAAGACTACTTGGTCTGTCAGAGCAGTACTTGAAACACCACCTATCATGACAGTTTAAATAAAAACCCCATGGTACAAGGAGCTAGCAACTTATTTCATCTGCAGAAGAGATGGAAGGAGGTGCTTCTCTACACAATTGATGGAGCTCCTCACCAAAAAGCATTGTGTGCAGTAAAGTCAACATAGGTTCAAGGGGATGTTGGACAATATATAGAAATCACATCCTGAGAAGCCCTTGAACTGAAAATGGCTGGAAACTGGGGCAGTGCAGGGGCAATTGTTCTTAAATGTGTCCTTGTGCTTTTTTTATTTCCATGGTTTTAGACTTGCCTTTTCAGCCCCAAATTAGCGGAGGGAGGAGCAGGGGTGGGGGGGGTGGAGGGAAATCCAACCCAAACTCCAGCAATAAAATGTATTTTAATTAAGAAAATTTTCTATGCATGCTTTTCATATATCACAACTTGCACAAAGAATAAGATGTATAGAATGAAATCGTGTTCTTGCTTACAGCAGTGTTGAAGGCTTGAGCAGGTGAAAATTTGGTCCGATAATACTCATGTTGTTACATAGCAGTGCAGACAATGAAAAGACTGGAAGGCACCAGGAGAGATAAAGTCTGACAAAACGTTTAAATCAACTACATTACTTTGAGAGCATCTATAGAGTAAGCAACGGTCAAAGAGCTTTTAATTATCATTGCTATTTAAGATGAAAATCACAGCAGTGCTCTGCAAAGACAGTGTTCAAATAATTGTTGTTGGACTGTTTGTGTTGAAACCTCAATTATTTTCACTCCTGTTAGTGGAGCAAGGCCATTTTTGTGTCTGTCATCTAAACAACAGCAGACAAGAGAAGGGAAGACTGAGAGGAGATGTCCCAGGCCTCAGAAACCCGAGTGATTCCTGCACCTCCATCTCTTTACTTGACAGCAACAACAAAAAAAGCTGGTTTTGGCTTGCTGTGTCAAGGGAGGGATTGCTTAGTCAATTGAACAACTTTTTAACAGCAAACTTAGTAATGCATTGTAAGGGTATGTCCAGAGAGTTGCTAAAATTTGTTTCAGTATTTATTTCTTAGAGTGGTTACAGAAGTGCCTGTCTGGGATACCACAGGTACAGTTGATCCTCTCTTTGAGCACAGGGATGTACCAATTAGTTGTTTTCCAGATTTTTCCATCCTTATTTTTTGTGTGTTTGCAATGCAGGACAGAAGAACTTGGCATTGTTTTTAGGGCTGGTAATCCTAACAGGGTTGAATAACTCAGACGTACAAATTTTAGGCTGAGCTGAAGCTGTAGTGCCCCAAAATAGGAACAAAAGTATTCTAAGCTGGAAAAATAATTAAGGAGTTTACAAATGAGCTGCGGTCAATTGTAGGAATTTTTTGTATGGCAGCTCGCCTTCTATCTACTAATGACTGTTGGTCCTATAAATATTCTAGGTAGGTTTGAACAAACAAACAAAATGTACAAGATTATTTTTTCCTCCCTTTTACTCTTCTCCAGTAGATTTGACAAAAAGCAATGGCTCACCTCCAACTGTTTATCTTTCTCTAGCAAACACCTACCTGAGAAGTGCTGGTGGTCTGTTAAGGCAAGTGCTTTCCCTGCAGCCCAGGGCATTGCACTGTTCTGGTGAGAACAAGGAATGCCAAACAAATACTGAACTGAGATTTCAGATTAATTTCCTAGCCCCTGTTGCCTTCTTGGTGTGCATCCCTTTCTCAGTTAAGAAGACTGTGTTTCACTGTGTCAGGAAGGGCAGTGTTTTTCTTGCCCTTGGGTTGATTTCTGAATCTTTTTGGTCTGTTAATAATGAAAGCTTCATGCAAATGTGTATTTTGGGTTTAATTACAGTTCTTCAGCTGCTGCATATTGTGTGTTTTGCCATTTTCAAACTCATGTGGGGATAGAACAGAAATGCATTGTTTCAAAAACATGGGCAGTTAACTGGCTCCCTTTCTCATAGCATCTTCTTGAATGTAAATGATACCAAGGGTTGCTAAAATATTCACATGATGGCATACCTCAAAGTAGGAGGATATTTCACCCAAAGATGTCAAAGTGTGGATAAGTAGAGAAATAATACACGTTTAGAAGCTGTTGCTGTTAAAGTAAAGGTTCAGCAAGTCCCAGGTTTTATTTGGCTAATGTGAAGTTTCTTATAAAAATCTGTGAATTCTGAGGTGGGAGATCCTTGATGTCTTGCTGTGTCAGGATTGGGTCAATATCGTGTCTACAGACTATACCAGTTTGTAAATTACAGCTGTACCATCATAGTGTCAGTCTTTGCTTTTAAAGCACATAGGTTTTGAAAATACTTGCAGGTATGCTTACATACAGTAGGTAAAGACAGCAAATAGATTTAAACCCCACAAAGGAAGAACAAAAATAAACCTGAGATAGTATTTATATGTTCTCTTTACATTGTAACTTAGTCTCTGTTTCTTTGATTAGAAGCCGAAGAGGTTCTCTTCCATCCTGTACTCTGTCCACCTGAAAGGGTGTTAATAGTTTCAATCTTGAGTAAAGTAACAATTTGAAAGGTTTGTATTCTTGTGAATGTTTTGTCACAGTTATAACTGCAGCTTGAAATACTAATGTCCTTTACAGGTGGTGTGCCAAAATAGATGAATACTGTTCTATGAGCTTTACAGATAATAATCTGTCTACCAGGGACAAAATTCATTAGGAAAGTGATGGGGGTAATTAGAATGAAGGACAGACTTACAGAATTGGGAGACATTTGTTACTAAGAGCCCTATAAAAATATTTCCTTCTGTAAACACAGCTGCTGTCTGAAATGTTATTTTTAGATATATTTTAAGTGTCATATAAACGTCTAATTGACAGCTGTGGTATTGCAGAATGTAATCTGTGTGTATAGGTCAGGAAAAGAAAGTGATAATTCAATGATGAGATTGTTTTTGACACAGTAGTCACAAATTCAAACTTCCTGTACGCCTTTCATTTACAGATTTAGATAATATGTACTGTTTCTCGTGGGACTTAAATCTTCTAGGACATTCTTCCTTCCCATAACACAGGTTACAGCTTCACAGAAGGCTGTTTAAAACACTAAGTTAGTTGCCTGTGGAGGAGAGCAGATCAGTGTATTTCCCTGCATTTTCATAGCCAGTCCTGGCATGAATGCCTTCAGCTGACCATGTGTAGATGGCAGCATTTACCTACTTCAGGTGATGGGGAAGATTAGTTCTCAGTGCTGGAATAAATATTCTTAAAAAAAATGTAGTTATATATAAAATAAAAGGATAAAAGTTAATTTTGTCCTAATGACTGAAATGAATTTTGTAGATGAGCAGGAAAAGGATGCATATGCACCCCTGATGTCCTCATTATGTTTGCTGGAAAGACAGCTATGGGATAGCATTTTTTCTACAAAGAAAAAATTAAAGGCACTGTCTGCCTTTGAAGGTTTGGCTATTTGGGCTAAAAAGGGGCAGTGCTGGGTGTTGGTGGTTCCTAATGAGAAGCGTGACCTTGGGACCTTGCCTCTTGGCTGTCATGCCCACAGCAGTGGCTTGCCTTTCCCAGAAATAGCATTGCTATCATTTTGGGTCTCATCTGAGTCTCATGTTGGTTTTCACTGTGAAAAATCTATTTGTATTCTCTCCAAACTGTTTTCACCTATTTTGAGGTTTAACTTTTGTAATAAATGGCTTATTTCTTGTTATTCAAATTTAGTTTGAATAACAAATGTGAATAATACAGAAATTTTTAAGAGATCTCTCTGTAGGATTTTTCTTATTAAGAAAAAATCTTGCCATGAAGTGCAGCTTTTGGACAACTATGATGCAGTTTTTGGAAAGTAAACATGGTATGGTACAAAGTTTGAATGGCTGGCAAGCACTGCATAAGGCAGCCCTCTTCATTTTGCACCACTGTGAAGACTTTTAACGGAAGAATTCAAATTGTGTTGCTATTTGCTTTTGACCTAGCTTATTCCTCAACTCTGTAACATGCTTATGATCTGTTAAACTACTATTATTTTTCTTCCCATCACCTTGTGCTAAGCAATCCATTGCAAGCAGTATTTGTGCTTGTGGCACATGTGGCAGGCAAGGAGTTACATGTGTGATGCTGTGAGAAATGCACTGTGGTGATTGTAGGGTCACCTTTTACTCTGGTAAGCTGTAGACTCGAACTTAAGCCTAGGACAACACAGGTCAAAGGATGATGCAACATTTATTGTGTGCTAGCAAGGATCACAGTTCAGTATTCTAGCTTCTTGTGTAAACTCAGATAAAGAACATACATTATAGACAGCCTCTGCCTCAAGGAGTTTGCAATATGAATAGAAGAAGCAGAGCGGTGTGCCCTGGGGAGAAAGCAAAAAGGAAATACCTAAGATTGAAAAAAAAATTATCTTCAAATTATTGTTGTTGACTCATATTTCTGGTTATTATATTAAATATAAAAAGAGATGAGAACAAAAACAATACCTGGAAACTCCACAGTGTCCAAAAGTAGGAGGAATCTCACTCTACAGAGTTTTAGTATTATAAGATTCTTATAAGAGCCCATGACTTTGCAAGTTCTGTAGCCATAAGGATTGGCAGTGAAGCATAGTAAAGTAACAAAAGGGCAAGGCATGGATCCAAATACTTCTGTTTGTAATTGTGGTGGTGATGTGCAGAGCAGCAGGAAGACCAAATCAAATGCAGATGTTTTTTGTATGAAATCTCGACTTTTATTTGTGATAGTGCTCAAGGTGGTGTTGATACTGGAATATCCCTGAATAAAGGCTTAGGTTATCCTGCACATTGTGGATGGTTCCGTTCTGCAGTCTAAAGCTTCATTTTGGTCGCCATCTCACTTTTCTCCCTGAGGTCTCTACCAGGTTTGTCTTACCAACTGCTGGCTGTAACTGTTCATCTAAACTGCTTTCTGAACTGTTGCAGAACTGTATTGTGGAGTGTTTTCCAGCATGGAAACAGGACCTGGTATGTCTTTGTTGGTCCAGGCAGTGGTTTCTCCTGCTGCCTACCTTCCAGCACTGCAGCATTTCCTCCCTAAGTTGCTTCTATTACCATTTAAGCCCTCTGTTTTTCAGACATGCAGGACAATTTATTCTTTGTTTCTTCATGCTTTAAGATTATTTTCATATCATTTCTCTCAGTCTTCTTTTTCTGGACTGATCTCAGTTCTTTTAATATCATTCAGTTGGTGGGTCAAATTTAATGACGGTGGTCATCATTGCTGCTCTCTTCTGAGATCTTTGGATCTACACTGTTACTGGATTTCTGCGCTGCAATTTGATCCACATTCTGTAGCTAATGTGAGCCTATAAGTAGCAGAGCAGAAGGATTATTTCTTATGCCATACATGTGGCATTCCTGGTTTTATGCCCTAGCATAAAACACAGGTTTCCCACAGCTGGGGCATGTTATTGGCTTGTATTCAGATGGGAAGACCCTCTCTAATAGAAAGATGTGACGTGTGCATGGTCTCCATCACTGGAGGAAATTAGGTCAGGTTTATGCAGTTGGCTTTCTCCTTGTCGCTTAGGAACCTCAGCCTTAGCTGGTAATTAATCTACCTACTTATATACAGATATATAACAGTGATAGATATATATTAATGACAGTGGAATAAAAGTAGCAAGGTTAGGAAGGGACAGTGGTACACCCAACAGAAGATCAGTAGGGTTTTGGAGAACTGTACCTTCTGTACAAGGGGACAAGGGGAAATGACTATAAACTGAGAGAGGATAGATTTAGACTAGATGCTAGCAAGAAGTTCTTCCTGTGAGGATGGTGAGGCCCTGGCACAGGTTTGCACAGGAAAGCTGTGTCTGCCCCATCCCTGGCAATGTTTAAGGCCAGGATGGATGGGGCTTGGAGCAACCTGGTCTAGTGGAAGATGTCCCTGCACATGGCAGGGGGTTGGAACTAGATAAGCCTTAAGGTTCCTTCTAACCCAAACCCTCCTGTGATTCTGTGGTGCTGTTCCTAGTAGCTGGAGGAGGAGGGAATGAATTTTGAGTGAAGTTGGGAGTGATAACTCAGGTGATCTTTTCTTCTTGTTTCCCTAAGAAAGTGTCAGACCCTGCAAATCCCACATTCCAGTGTGCAAATAGGTGAATACTCTGCCAAGGAAAGCAGTACTAGAACCCTCCCATGTAAGTCAGATTTAACTGATGCTGTTACATTAATAAACCCACAGTTGTGTTAACCTGTTTATAACTCTGAAGCTGCATTTTGAGCGAGCTACAGACAATGGAAGAGCTCTCACAGCATTTTCAAAAAACTGGGGTATATTAGCAAGTAGAAGTTGTACCACTGCTGCCTCAGTTAGATGAGAACACAGATAGTGCAAATTGCATGTCTAGCAAAATATTTCGACCTCCTTCACTTGATTCACATGGACTTTTGGCAGAGCTAAGACTGAAACTGAGATAAAAGCTCTCATTTGCCAGCCAAGAAATAATCTCAGGAGTGGGCACCTGGGGGTGGGGGAGTAGCCATTCCTGCAGGATAGCACTTGGTATGGAGCTGGCAATGGGGAATAAACAGGTGGTCCCTATTAAATATCAAAAAAATTTTTACCTTCTGTTTGAAACCATCTTTCTGAGACTTTAGGCTTTGAGGATATTCAGTAGCTTTCACCTTTGAGATATGTCACATTTCAAACTCCCACTGAAATAACTCAGTTATCTATCCCTCCTGCTGAGTTCTCCCTGCAGCTGGTCAAGGTTTGCTCTGAACTAAGTGTTTGAGACCTTCTTGCTAATATATCAGAGAGGGTTAATGCTGACAGGTCTTTCTGGTTCTAAAGGTGGCACTTAGGTTTTCCTTACCATAAATTTTTTTTTGTTTTGAGGAGATGTTTTCCTGAAGTGTGTTTAACAGAGCATTTTTATTAAATATTTGTTTGTAAAATACCATTGTTAGCTGATGAACACTTATGCTGAAGCTTTCCAGCAGAGATTATTCTTTTGCTAATACATTCCTGAAAGGTGGCTCTTCCTGTTTCATACAAACCTTTCTGTATTTGGAAGTGTAAAGCCCAGTCCTACTACACACACCTTTTTTAAACTGAACTTTTGTCCAGTGGATTATTAACTTAGTCCCATCAGTGGCTTCATACCCACTCCATGAACTTAATATATTCTTTTCTATTTGGCTTGAAGAAGTGTGAGGTGATGTCTGGTCATGTGTTTAAGGTTATTGTTGACAGTGCTGGTGCATGCAAGCATATGGAAAGGCTTAAGAGCAGATGCTGCAATTACAGAATTACAAATGTACTAATTCTTGTTTTAAAGATGTGCATTGATAAATTATTAGGAATTATATTTACCTTTTGTTTTTCCTTTCTTTTAACCTGTACCCTGTAACTGCAATGTATGTTCCAATAGGCTCTGCTGAGAGGATGGCTCACCTTAAATCACTGCCCTGAATCCATTGAACTCTAAGGCTGTTTCTGCTAGCAAATGCAGTAACAATGTGGGGTTTTTTTGTCTTGTGCATCAGCTCTGGAGAAGTTATCTAGGTTATTGGAGCATTTGGCACTTGGCAAGCCTTACCAGGCCTTATGCCAAATGAGACACACAACTTCCATTGCTGTGGTGCATAAGTTGTACAAATAAGAAGGTTTTTATACCTACAGGAAAAAAGCACGTCAATTGAAATTCTTAGTCATCTTTCCTTAGTCATGTTTTAGAGAAATGAGATCATATCGTAGCCATTGTACAGTGTTAGACAATTCACAGGGCCCTGTGGTAAGAGTAAAATAAATCTTTTTAGTTGGCCTTATTTTGTTACATGGCTGCTGGTTTCTGTTTTGTAGCAGATGACTAACATAACAGACCATTTTCTGTCATAGCTATTGAAGTCAATAGGATTTACACCAGCAGGAATTTTGATGTAATTTAATTATGATTTCAATACCAGGAACTAAGCTCAAGTTTAGAAGAAAGCCATTTAAGTGCTACTCTGTTTCTGTGTAGTATGATGATATTATTTGTCAAACTGATTATTGAATTTGTGGTGTTAATGAAGTTACTCTTAATAAAGTACACTCACACATGTACTAAAAATCAGAGGAGCTGAGTTGTCTGCATAACTATGTCTGCATAACAAAACTCTAGTTATGTCTACATAACATAAGTTAGCAAATTTGATAAGCTCTACTATATGTAGTGTGGTACAGGAAACTTAATTAGGAAGTCCTACTGAGGTTAGGAACTGTACAGTGAAAAAATGCAGCGTTTGATATGCTTTCTGTGGTGATTTTAATATCATAGAATCATAGAATAGTGGGGGTTGGAAAGGACCTTAAGATCATCTAGTTCCAACCCCCCTGCCATAAGCAGGGAAACCTCACACTAAATCATACACAGCATATACAAATACAGCAATGTATTTGTAATGTTGTAGCTGTGTTTTAAGTTAGAGAACTACAAATACTGGAAATCACAGTTTGCAACATATTTCCTAATCTGCACAGCACATAGCTATTAAAAAGACACTATGTACTGAGCCCAAGAACTATAAGTTTAAAGTTCAAGTGCTTACTGAAATACAGTGGATAAATACAATTTTGAGGAACCTTGCATGTTCCTAATGATCTTTGATGCAAAGTAAGTAATGACAATATGCTTCATAAGTTGTTTTCTAATGCTGTTCTGACATCCATGGTGTTTTACCAGGGACTGCGAGAAATGTAGGAAAATACTTTTGTCTAACATTGATGGGAAAAGGATGTCTTCATATGTGTCAAACTTCTTTAGGTAATTATCTGTCAGTAGAAAATTAAGTTAGGATTCCTATTTGCATTTCTACTATTCGTTAAATACATGTTCATCAGCCTGGAAAAAAACAGTTGGGGCAGCAGGTTCAGATTTATCAGAGGTGCCAACAGGACTTTCACACTCCAGGTACATGGCTCGTATCTCCTGGGTGTGAGAACACCCGGAGACCCCAGAATGCTACCTGAAGTGGTGTCAGAGCTGTTGGACTCCACTGGTGAGTTTGATGGTCCCTTTTGCTTGATTAGAGCCCACCATGTGCCCCAGAGTGCCGTGCTGTGGGTTTGGGCTTGCCAAGCCCCACTGGGAAGCTTATTGTGCTTCATAAGTTTTTTCTTTGTAGAATTTGTTTTTCCTCATTTGCTTGGTTTTCTCTAAGGGCTAAGATGGGAAAAGCTTAAAAACCTGACATAGGGTGTAATTACTGTAGGCCTCAATTATGCTTATGGCTTTGTTGCTCCCCTACATCAAAGGTATTGCTGTCTGAAGCCTGCAGATTGTGGGGGAAATGAAAGGAGTTTGACTTGCCTGGTTACCTCCAGTTCTGGGTCAAACCAGAGTACTCAGAGCTGTGGTGACATCACTTCAGTACATACAGTAGAGCTTTTTGGAAAACTTCTGCCTGCTGTGATCTGAAATTATGGCATAAAGGCTGCAAGAGTAATGCTGCTCTTAGTTACAAAGAAAGGAAGAGGAATAATGTTGGCTAAAAGTAGCTGGACAAAATGGATACTGAAAAAAACATAAAAACTTAAACCTACTTGATCTTGAACCTGCACCCATCTTTAACAATGTTCAAACAAACAGTTTTAGACAGGACAAAAGTTAATTTAACTGAGCATTCAACTACTAAACATAAATACAGACAGTCATTGTTTATTCTGAATTCATACAAGCTTTTGTAATCATTAGTAACCTGAATGCTTTGCAAAGCACACACTCCCCCTGTTTTACAATACCTACTGAGACAAGTGGGTAGGCAGTAAATTTCTTCAAATATAACCTATTGAAGAAAAGCACTTGCAAGCATTTCTTGGTTTTAATTCACCTCATGAAAGTAAACTGTTAATAATAATTTTTTTTCTGTTTGCCTTCATATAATGTCATCTTCCATATGGCTTAGAAGTCATGTTATGTCAGTGCTCTAAGTGTAAAGTAGATAGGTGGTATGTCTCATGGTAGCTGGCTCTTGGTTTCCTTCACTTCATCATTTTCAGTGTATAAGATGGGTTAGGGAGTGCACTGCAATTGCAGCTGGATTGTTAACCAGAATACTAGCAAGTTGCACCTGTTTCTTTTAGCAGTGGAGGAGACTGGCAGAGCAGTAACTTCTCATGAAAACTTTCTGTTCACACTGAAGCATGACTGTTGAAAGCAAGGCTGATGAACATTAAATGCCAGAGAAAAGTATCAAATGATTTTGATAGAGTATAAGTTTATAAGTTCAAATATGGCATGGCCAAGATATTTCTTTTGATTCTGAAATTTCTAGATTGGCAATATAATGTAGTGACACAGAAAATGAAGACCAAGTGACATCAGAGTTGCGCCTTCATCTTAGGCCGGTGTGTTGTGAGACTTGACATTATTGAGGATGATCGCTGATGACTCAGTAGACTAAAGCTGCAGGGATTCAGGGAGGTACATTGCTGTGAGCCAAGTGCTGGAAAAATTAATTATTAATCTCCCAGCCATCTCCTGCTTGCTTCATACCTCCTGAGCTTCAGATCCGTCTTTCCCAGTGGAGAGAAATAACACGGGTGAAGGGGATCATTCCAGTTGCAGTCAACTCAGGTGAACTTGTGAGTTCTGTATGCTAATGGATATTTTGCATTTGCACAGAGGTTCAAAGTTAAATCAGCTTCTGGAGACATTCCCAGTTTGTTCAAGCCACATGAGGCTGGTGGACAGCAGGGCCCTAAAGGAACTGAGCTTTATAGGAAGCAAGGCTGTGTGACTTAATTGTAACTTTTCAAATTAGTACATTCTTTCCTTACCATGGGAACTTCTGTCTGCTTTGAAATTAATATCCATGACTTTTTTTCTAGCAAATAAATAAGCTGAATAAAGTTATCCAGCTTCTCAGCCTCACCCCTGTCTTGAGACTCTTCTGAGCATGAGCACAAGTTTGTCCTCTTTCTTGTCCTCCTGGTAGCAGCCCAGGCCCCAATTTGAATGTTCATTATTTTTGTGTGCATGTTTCTGTGGGCTGTTACTAAAAAGTCTGGAGTTTTACTGTGGTCTCAAGAGCATGGGTTAGCAAAGACGATTAAAGCAGTGGTGGGTTCCGTTGCTTGATGAAGTCCTCTTTGTTGCATTAAAGGGATAACAGACTGTAAAATGTAAACACTGCAGCTAGAAGAAAGGGACAGATTTTCTATAGCATTTATTAATGTGAGGTAGGCTGTAGGTTCTGGCAGTCTAGATGGGAGAACTGTAATGTTTTTTCTGTTTTTTCTCATTAATTTTGACAGTTTTGATGGCCTTTCATTTCAAAGATGCTTTAATGAACCCTTTAAACTTGCCTGTGTCATAGGCTCATTTTGGTTCTAATACAATAGTCTGTGCAACACATGCAGAGAAAGGCATTAACCTTGCTGGAGTCTCTCAGGATTTGTTTTGGGGGTAACTAAAACCAGAATGTGCATCCAGTCATCAATTAGCATTGCTACAAATATTTCTCCTTCATTTCTTTTTACTGTTGTTATTTTAACCTGATTACTGTAATCATAACCTGTAACTTTCTCCCTGAAGCATAGTGCAAACACTTACAGCATTTTGCACACCACTTCATGTTGGGGAATTGCCATGGCCTGTTGGAGAGCACATGCGAATTACTGGTTTTCAAGAAGTAAGAAAGTTTTGTGGTGTTTGGTGATGCCTATGTAGGGAATATGCTTGAAAAAAATGCAGAGGTAATAGCTATCAGAAAGATGTTTTGAAAATACCAGCAATCTGTAGTTCATAATCTTAAGAAATTTTTAGAGACAAAATACGACATCAGCAGATGGCACACAGCAGGGTATGTGTTACTGGTTCATAAATGAAAGGTATAGGTGACTTTAAACAGGCATTTAAATACTGTACTGAAAACTTTGGGAATGAGCAGATAGAAGCCACAAAGCCAAGGCAGTGTATCTAAAGTTATGAGAAATTTATGTCACTATTAGTAAGTCAGGATGGCAACATAAATGTATTTTTTATGTTAAATGCACAGATAGTCAAAAGCAACTTCAAATATTTGTTTCTGTTTCAAAAGAGAGTTTTCTGGCTATTTTTAATTTCTGCATCCTTAAGTCTCATTTTAATGAATTTCTGGTTGTTTGCACAACTAATGCTAATGATGAGTTGAGAGCGTTAATGATGAGGCTGAGAACCAGGCTATGCATTTACTGTATTTATTCCCATTTCAAACTTTTCGTTCCTTGCCTGTTTCATGATCAACTCACATTTATAGCTTGCTACCAAACGTAACAGATGAAAATATGTCTACAGTACTGTGGAAAAAGAACAGCACTTAACTTCATTATCTGTAGCTATCAAAAATCCCCTGGGGAAAGCTATTTTAGATTAAGTTGACCTGGAAGATTAAGCCATTAAGAGTTAGGAATGTAATTGTAATTTAGGCTGCAGTGTAGAGGAGGGACAGGTGTTTTCCAGCTTGTCAGGTGCTTGCTTAGCTTTTGCCACATGATATTTGCAGAGGTTTTTACAATTTAGAGCTTTCATTGTATCCATTATGTCCAATATAGATCATGTGGTCATAAGTCACTAAATGCTGAATTCACATGGGATTTTCAAAAATGCCAATGATCTCCCCCACTTCCTTTTTGTTCCATTACACAGTAGTAACAGGTAGCGATAATAATATCTGTGTTTAATCATGGCTTACAAAGCAGAAATATCCAGATCCGTTCAGATCCAGGTGGAGGTACAGGCTCAAGCTCTTGTGTTTTATTTGGTTTGTGACAATATCAGTTAAGATGCTGGGTATTGCTCAGGAAAACAAAGTCAGTTTGCTAGTGGATTAACTGGGCCAGTTCTCAAAAAGCTTTTTTGCTTTGATTTGTTTCTTCAAAGGGTGTTTGAAGAAAAAGAACTGAGTAAATTGTGAAAAAACATTTCATGTATTCTGAACTTGTGTATGCCTGTATACACTGATTGACTTAATAAATAGTGTGAAAGTGTAATAGAGTACACAAACTGGGATTTTATTTTGTTCTATAAATGGGAAAGCTTGACAAACTTCTACCAGCTTGATTTTATATATATTCGGTAATTGGGGGGAATTTTAGCTAGCTTTTTTCAATGTTGTGGTCGTCACTGTAGCAATACACAGTGAATAAACTTTGACCATGTGGTAGTACCTTTCCATGGTAGTTTTACAAATCTGAAGTTACTGATGGTTTATTTCTCTTCTCTCTGCTACTTGCAAAATGTGGATTTTCAAATTTGTGGTGGCATATCATTTTTTAGATGATGTACCTCAATATTCCAAAATGATGATACTGTTTATCTTATCCCTTGAAATATTTTCAGTATTAATAGCAGATTCTGCTTCTCCGTGCTGTAGTTTGATCACTGAAGTAGCCAAAGGAATAACTGTGCTATACACACATTTCTGGGGGCTCTCTAGGGGCTGAGTTTAAGACAGATTTCTTGTGAGACATTTCTTTCTGCCCTTCATCGTTAGTGACCACACAGCTTTTGCATTATGTCACATTCTGACTGTGAAAATGAGGAATGGTGAAGGCTTAGGCCAGCAGCTGTATCTGTATGCTGTATGCCGTATCTGTAGCTGTATCTGCCATAAACTGCAGTGTACCAGTCAAGTCACCTTATTTCTCTGTCCCTTATTTTTGTTTCCCCAGAAGACAAATACAGTAATCATTTTACTCATACAGAGATGTCTTTAAATCATGTTTCAGAAGTCTGCTGGAAGTTTGTAGTGGGCAGCTATTGATAAATGAAGAATGCAACATTATTAACTCCCTACAAATATGTCGTGGTTTAAACCCACGCAGCTCGTTCACTCACTCAACCCCCCTGGCTTGCCCTCCC
>NDXB01003610.1:63871-81262 GCA_002631895.1 Agapornis roseicollis | reverse complement strand
AGACCGGTCCCAACACCAATCCTCTAGGGACACCACTTGTTACTGGTCTCCAACTGGAAGCCATTGACCACAACGCTTTGCTTGCATCCCTCTGGCATTTACCTAGCTGTAAATGTGTAAAATGTGTGCATTGCAAAAGCTACCAGTAATGTACTGATTTCAGCTGAAGTCTTCAGATCTAGAAAAAATTTACAAATCTGGTTCTTCTAAAGCCAACTTAATTCTTTCCCATAACATCCTTTATATGAGAATTTTCTGAGCGTGGAAAATCCCATCAGGATCAGTTCAGCTTAAATATTTCGTCTCTAGCCCATTCAAACTGCTGTCTATTAAATGACTTTGTGGCTTCCTAACACTGTAGGCAGCCTAATTGAAAATTTGATTAAGTGAAATAATCGCCTGTTGTACGCAAGAATGAAGAACTTTTGTGGGAGAGCTGTTTTTTTGCCATTCATCTCATCAGTCAGGCCACTGTGTTTTGATGCACATTTGAATTGATGTCATTATAACAAATCAGTCCCTGACTATCTTTTGCTATTACTATGTTTTCCACTGACATTTCTGAGAAAATAATAAAGATCTTAAAGTTTCTTAAGGACAAGTATCAGCTCTGTGTGATCTCTAACTACATATCACTAGTAAGGATTTAGCCAACTGAGTTGTTGTAGCTTAACTAAAATAGCTTCAGCAGAGTTGGAGGGTATATCAGCTTTCAAACAAGATAGGAGATATCTCTCAGAGATGTGGAGAGCAGCTCTCCTCACTGAGTCCTATCCTATCACATAGCATAGTATAACCAGAAGCTTTGACTTGGAAGAAACACTTGAATTAAGATAGGTGTCAGAGCAGGACACAAAAAGGGGCTGATGTCTTCTGGTTAACAGCTCAGTTAGTGCTGTGTGGGACAGAAGCTCTTTAGTGTCACAAACCTCTGTATTTCCAGCGGAAAGCTGCATGGTGAGACAGTGGAACAGGCTGACCAAGGAAGTTGTGGCTGACCCACCCCTGACAGTGTTAAGGCCAGATTGGATGAGGCTTTGAGCAGCCTGGTCCAGTGGGAGGTGCCCCTGCTCATGGCAAGGGGCTTGGAGCTGCATGAGCTTAAGGTCCTTTCCAACCCAAACACTTCTACAATTCCATGATTCCATGATTCTCAACATGTGTATCTGGGCATCTTTCATTGTCTTCCAAACCAGACTGTTGCGGAGCTCATGGGCAAGAACTCACGTGTTACTGAAGGTTAAGACCAAACAGTCAGACAAGGAATAGTAGCCAGGAAGAAAGTGGGAAAGAGGGAGAAATAGGAAGAAAATAGCCTGTTGTATCAACACATAGAAATAGGTAAGTGGAGGCCACTGTATCACAACATAATGTCACTATACAAAACCAATCACATTCTGTTGCTTTTTTTTCCCTATGTTTCAAGGGGTATGTGTTGTTAAAGAACATTGTTTTGTCTGAAGTGCAATGTTACTGTGATTTTCTTGGGAGTAAAATCATCATGTCACCTAATACACTTAAGTAGTTAATAGCAAAAGTAGTTTGATATTTTAACTCTCAGTTTCAGAGATTCACTCCCTGACAAAAATATTTCCACTGACCAGAAGGAATTGGTAGTCTAAATAAGCTAGTTGGATGACACTTTATCAGGAGAATATCGGAATAGGGCAAAATATGATAGATAGCATTCCAGCCAGAGTCAATAGTTGATCACCAGTGTCTGCACTAGTGTCAAGCATCGATGGATAAGGAAGACACATACTTCTGAGTGATCTGTGGTCTTAGAGGATTATGAATTTTCAAATCTCATTCCTGGATAAACACTGTATTAGAAATACTGAGATGCACTGATAGAGATAAATAAGACATTCAGAATACCTTGGAAGATCACAGGAAAAAGAGACTGGAAGGGACTTTGAGAGGTCATCTATTCCTTCTGCTTCCCTTAAGGCAAAATAACTATGCCTATGACACTACTGACAGAGTCTTGTCTAACCAGTTCTTGAAAAAAGCACCAGTGATAGAGATTCTACAGCCTCCCTAGGCAATCTATTCCAAGGCTTAACTAGAAAGTTTTTTCCTAATAACTATCCTAAATCCCCTTTGCAGAAATTTAAACTCATCAATTTTTGTCCTATCTACCAGGGACATGGAGAACAGATTATTCCCTCCCTTTATGAATACACTTAGAAATGATGAAAATTTCTGACTTCGTTTCCCTGGTATAGGTCTTGCAATTTCAGTATGTAAAAGAAGAGTGGTAAGAAAAGAAGAAATTAGGAAGCAGTACAGAGCAAGTGTATAGGCATAGGATTTCATATCTATAAACTGTTATATGCAGGTATAAAAGTGAAGTGCAATGGTTGTACATTTTAAGGATGAAGGTGCTATAAATCAATTAGTAGGGCTGCAGACGAAGACTGCAAAGAGAAAGGTGAAAACTCCTGATTTTTGACAGGGATCACATCAGGATCACAAAATTAAAACTTGTTAGTGGTCCTTGGTCATCTGCCTGAAAGGCTGGTTCTGATTTCAGTTTTGTTCTGCAAACATGGCGGTTGCTTTCTGCCTGAACCCAGGACAGTTTCTAACCGTCTAACAATTTCAAGGTCTTGGGAGGAGGGCAAATATGGAATAAGGAGGAATTATTTTGATCACACTGAGTAATATATAAGATGCATTTCTATCAGCAAATTCATTTGAACTATCAGGAGCACATTGCTAGGGTGTTGAGGATCCCATATCCAAGCTGCATTTCAGAGAGGGTGAATCTGCACTAGCTGCAGCACAAGATCAGGTGCAGAATGCCCATAAGAACTGTATACATACACTTGTACATGTACAAGCACTGTACATGTGCTTCTGGAGCTTGTCTTCTGAGTTTGGTGCCACCAGAAGGAATACAGCTAATGCATGCCAAGGTGTGATGTGAACCAAAGCTGAATAGATGAGGACAACCAGGAAATCCATTTTGAAAGTGCAGTCTTGATTTGAGCTAAAATACTGATTTCTTGCTAGGTCAATGAAAGTGCGAAGTTTTGCTCTGTACAACATTTCAGCCATCAGTATCAGGGCCCAATTTGGTGCTAAGCCTTGAAACTGGTTACTCAAAGTAAACAATTTCCGTAATGAATGCAAGTGTCCTGGGTTCAGCAGTATCAGTCATTTTTCTCCTTAGTAGCTGGCGCAGTGCTGTGTTTTCAACATTAGTCTGTTAAAAGAAAGCTTCAATCTATGAGGCAGTCCTTCCTTTAAACCCCTGGATATTCAGAGCTGGACAGTACATTTCCTGCAGTCAATACGTCTGTTGGAGGAGTTGCCATTCTCTTCTCCCAGCAGCTGCTTGCTCCCTCAGTTTTGCTGACATACTTGTTTATGAACTGTGAACTTGATCTGGCTACCAAAGGGCAATAGGACAGCAGACCAAAAGAGCCAAGAGTGAGTGCAGGGGGAGACATTATGCCATCATCACAAGTGAGGAAAAAGCTGTGGAATCTCAGTGTTGGGAAATGGCATCTGTCTGAGACTGGCAAACATCCCTTGATTCTCTCATGGTTGTTCTCTGCTGCTCTGCAGAGTAAGTAGATTGCTTAAAGAGGGAGTAGGGTGAGGGAGACCACCCTGAGTGACTGCTTTCGCTGGGTAGACAAGAAATGAAGAGCAGTGTGGGTGATGAGGAGAAAGCTACAAGGATCCAGGCAAGATGGTGAAGCCTTGATAGGGATTTTAAAGGCATGCCATAGAGGCTGCCTGGAAGCAGTTTCTAGGCCTAATGCTGCTCTTATGGTATTCAGTTTTTCCAACGCGGTTGTTTGTATGGTCACTTGAGACAGAACAGAGAACAATGTTTTTCCCCCTGCTCATTTTTCAACCAGGTTGGTATCCTCATTTGCTTTACTATATGACCACACAAATATTCAGTGGGGAATGGGGTTTAGGAGAAAGAGCAGAGGACTGCATAAGATACCATGGCCACCTGAAAAGCTCTGTGTAAGGTTTGTATTGCCAAATGTGAGTGAAACACCAGCCAGATTGACTGAGATGAATGACAATAAGGTTATTCATCACTGTGGTTTGGGAAGCAGTTAGCATGATTTAAAATGGAAGAAATGTCCAAATATAGAGACCTGTTTTGATCTCACTGGACACAAATCTCTTTAAAGTCAGTATGCAATTCATTTTACCTGTCTTCAGTCATCTAAAATTTAAGTGTCTAAGCCAGTCACCCCAGGCTCCTTTTTTATTCAGTCAGGAGAAATAGGTATTTCCAGAGGGTGATTGATCTATGCTTAAGGTGGGTGTCTGACACAAGTCACATAATTTTCTTTCTGAAGGTGCCAGTTTCTCCCCATTGACTGAAAGAAGAAACAGGGTGGCTAACTAAGGCTTAGACATATAATTAGGTGAGATGAATCCTGCCATAGGCAATCCTACCATTTGGGTACTACTGCACAGCCATATGGTCAAAGCTGTGTTTCACTTAGTTGGCCAAAGCACTAAGTAGTCTGTACATAAATAAAGCCTTGTGGGTCAATAACAAAACTCTATTGCTCCAAGGGAGTAGGAGTCAGTCAATAATGAGAAACTACACTTGCTGACTGAGATGGCCTAATAATTCTCTACACTGTGAACCTCAGATTTGTGATGTATATCTGTTTTTTGCTAGGACCTTTATCTTAAATCAGAGGACGGTTTGGACTTGGTGTGAATTCATCTTAGCGCCTCAACAAGCACAGTGATCATTTGAATTTTTAAAAATTTGGAAAAGACAATTTAATCATAAAGCAGAAATCATCACAATCGGGTATATACTTTAAAAGTTGTGGGTTTTTTTTTTTCTTTTTTTTACATGTGTTTACATGTGGGGTTTTTTTACATGTGTTTACATGAACTTACATGTGTTTATTCATTTGTGGAATTAAGGCTATAAAGGACCACTCTGTTCAGTTGTTAATATTTTATTACATGCTATTAATTCCTGTAATGCATAAATGCTTTTGTCACACTTCCAGTCACGTTCTGTCATGATAAGAACAAGAGCTCAGTTCATATTTTTTCCTTAAAACATTGTAGAATTTTCTCAGTTTTACCAAGCTACAAGCCTTTCAAATCCAGGCACTATACAAAATTTGCTTGGTTTTACTACTGGCTTCAGTCTAGGTCAATAAACGTCACTGTTTACTACACAAAGGAATGTCTCATTTTGAATCCTTCTGTTCCTAAGACACTTGCTCTGATGCTGGTAACGTGCTGATGCAACCTCATCTTCTGCACTGTGAGGTGCCCTATTACATCAGGTCTGTGGTAATGCAGAGTTGGTGTCCTAAGAAGAAAAAAAAAAGCTTGAACATACATGTATGATGCACAGTACATTTCTTGCTCTGACTCTATAGCTATGTATTAAAAAAGAACAACAAATTAAAAAGCACTGATTTATGGCTCGTCTTTAAGCAGGGGGCATTCTATGTACAGCTCCTTCACGTATGGATGCATATGTGTACACACTCACACTTTATCACATGCAGTGTAACTGGCATTTAAGTATCAGACTCCTAAGTGAAAAAAGTGCCATGGAACTATTATCTTATCCATGGGAGTAAAAAAATTTAGCAAGAGAGTCACATATAGAGCTGGAAGACTGTGCCACGTTCACCAGGAGCTGTAATAGGTGTTACTATCGGTAGGGAAAAAATAAAAAGGAACACTGGTGTCAAAGTTTTGGTGGTCAGATCCAGGGTATTTTCTCCTCCCATGTTTCTTTTTATTAACCTATGAAAGCCGATCTTCACTCAGGAAACAGTATTTTTGTTTACATGCGATGAGTTTGTCTTTTGACAGTCTTTCTCTTTAATCGGAGTTTGACTCTATCGTAACAAATGGCATTTGTGTTCTTCTGAGCAAAGAGCTAGACAAGACATAATTAGAAATACTTTAGCTGACCTTTCATAAACCATGGTCCCCAACAAAATTGTTCAGAATCACATTAAACAATGGTCTTACATCTTTTGTGGGTACAGACAAGATTACAGGATACTTTAATTTTAGAATAATTACACAGTGACCTTCAGCGTTATTTGCAAAGGTCATATTCTCTTCACATACCCTTGATTTGCTTTCAGTTTTCCCTTTTGTCCCACCATACATAAATTTAGCAAAAGAAGAAGAAAGAGAGAGTATTTTTTTCTGTGGTTGAAAACTGAAGAAGATAGTTCAAAGTCCCCATAGGCACTCAGAAGGCTGTGGGCTATGATAGGCTATTTTCTACCATTTAGCTCCTGTATTATCACTACTCCTTTTTCTTCATTATGCTCCACTTATCACATGCAGCATCACTACAGAGCCCAAATAGAGAGTTGTAATTACCCAGCTGCCACCTGATAGTACCCCTTCTATCATCTTTATCTCACAAGGCCTTGCTGTTTCATCATTGGATAAAACTTGCCCGTGGCAATGCCTGTGATAGTACATCTCAGAGATACATTTAAAGTTTACTCATTTATCGCAGAGAAATGCTGAACCCGTGCAATTATTAGATACACTTGCCAATTTATTTGTTCAGTAAGGCTACTTTAACTCCTTTTTCTACCAGCTATTTGTTCTATTCTTCTTGAAAACATTGAGGTCACCATTGGGCACCAAGATGAAATAGAAAATTTCTAAGCCATCCAGACAGAAAGCAGCCCAGACACTCACTGATAAAACCAGACTTATGCTTTCCCTGGCTATGTAATGTGAAAGACCTGCATTTTGTGAATATTTTTTCTTATATCACCTCATGAGGCTAACTGGTGGGTCACATGGCTTGAGCATCCCATGCTCCCAAAGTAGATTTCATGCACCGTGCCATGACTGTCGGGTCCAATCCAGAAATACCACATTTGGGAAATAAGTAATCTATTGACAAGTGTAAAAACAGAGTGTAAAAATGTGAGGACATAATATTAAATGTATCCAGATGCAATTGCTCAATGAGTGGCCAGCATCTGCTCTGGCCTGCATGTCTGCGTCTGGTATTTTGAATTGGTATTTCTTTTAGGAATGATGGAAGTTTCCTGTCCTTCAAAGTGAAATAAAATACAGGAAATGGGAAAACAGAGAATAAATAAATTAAAAATATTTTCTTTCCCTAAAATTTTCAAATCACATGCACAGTATAGCAACAGTAAATGCAATGCTTTCAGCTGAATCCCACACCAGTGAATGCTATAGGGAGCCACATGGAGCTCCCAGTAAGTGTAGGAGATTCTCAACTATTTACCTGGGCCATGTGGCAGGAGGCTTAAATTTGGCCTGTTCTGCTGATTTACTCTGCAACCTTGGGCAAGTCACACAGAATTTGCAAATTTAGGTGCCTAAAGTGAATATGGTGAGCAAAATCTGCTCAAGCAGAGCAAATAGCCATGGTGTCCCCATGCCAAGGCATCTCAGTGACTCCTCAGGTATTGTCCTGGACCAGCCAGCTTCATCAGCTTGGCTCAGACATGATGCTGTCTCCATGCAGAAGAGTCTGTGTAACTTTCTGCTTGCATCCCTGCTGTCCCCAAGGCAGAAAAGTCAAGGCAGTTGAGCTTGGCTGGCTACATGCATTATCCAGGTACCTTTGGTTGGGCTCTTCCAGGTACAGAGGTTACTGTTCCTCTCCTGAATCCCAGCTGACCCAAGGAGCAGCTGAGCAACACTACATAAGAGTTAATAAGCTTGGCTAGGTCTGAGCTGGCTCTGATATCCATGGTTTGTCAGCCACCTGGATAAACCACCCATGGGTAATTGGGAGTTGACTGTGTAGAATAACATCATAGAATAACATCATAGAATAGNGCTTGGCTAGGTCTGAGCTGGCTCTGATATCCATGGTTTGTCAGCCACCTGGATAAACCACCCATGGGTAATTGGGAGTTGACTGTGTAGAATAACATCATAGAATAACATCATAGAATAGTTAGGGTTGGAAAGGACCTTAAGATCATCTGGTTCCAACCCCCCTGCCGTAAGCAGGGACACCCCAACTAAACCATGCCACCCAAGTGTAATATGTGAGGAAAAGAAGGAACCTATGAATGGGAGTCAGAGAAGCCAGAAAACTGAGAAAAGCCAGAGCTAGTCAGTGCTAAATCTGGGGGAGGAAAGTATGGCAGAGATGCAGCTCTGAGGGGACACTTTTTCCTAGCCAGAGACAGATGACCTGCCTCCCCCTGGGCTTCTACTGTGGGACGTTACTTCTGAAGCTGGGGGATTCACCCAGGATAACATTCTCTGGAAGCAAATCTAGTAGAAACTTCCCTCCTCCATCCCCTTTGTTTAGGATGACCTCTGGGAGATGAAAGTCCTGCCATCAGTCTGTCACCACAGGTGATTTGGAGAGGTCTGAAAGTGATCAACATAACCATTGAATTTTTATTTAATAAATCGGGTTTTAAACATCTATGCCCTGACCTGTGTGCATCTCAGTTTCTCACCTGTAAATAGCAAAATCACAAAACTTCCTTGTTCTGGGGTAAACTGCTTTGAGACTTGCTCTTATTACCAGGATCACTCAGGTTAACCACACCATTCTGGCACTGCAGAGTGAAAGGGGATCTTGAAGACTTTCTGGAGGAGATGATTGCCTGAGTTGCCCTCTGTGAGATAAACACCAGGATCCCACTGGGTCTTCTTTTTGCCTTCCAAACATTACATTACACACGTACCACACCCTCTGGAGAAATTCAAGCTGCTTGAAATGCAGGGTGTTCACCGACCTGAGAGAAGCCTGAAAAGGTTTCACAAAACTCCCACCCACTTAAAAAAAGAGAATGCCAGATAATTAGTGGAAATTGGCATTGAGTATTGGCTCCACAAAATATGCAGGAGCTTTTTTCCTCTCCCCCCACCATAGTGCTGGGCAGTCTCTGTGTGTACCCTTACACAAAATGACAGACCGTGTCCTGCATTTTTAACTAATATTTTATGGAGTTTGTATGCGTTTCATAAATTTTTATTACTTCTTCACACTCAGCATTTTAGTACAGGAGTTACTATAGCAGTTACTAGAAAAAAATCAACCCCAAACTTACTGCTCTTTTAAAAGCAGTACTTTTAATTAAGCAGTCAATGTGTAGTTGCAGTCATGTGCCATGCGGTGAATAGTTGGCTTGCATTACTGTGTAAATGCTGACAGAGAGACTGAGCAGCTCACAAGCCCTAAAAGTCCTTTACCGCAGGTAGAGAAGTCATTTCACCATATACCATAGCTAATATTCAGGAAATAAAATTATTAATATTATTTAAATATTTGGCTCCTTTTAAGAAATTCTAACTTTGAAACAGAGCCGAACCAGATGCTGGCTTTCTTCGGTGAGCCAAAACCAGCATATGGCCTTCCAGATCTGGCTGCTCCAGATACAGCACCACATACTTTGACTTTTTAGAAAGGCAAGCCCGAGAGGTAGCATGTTCATCCTCCTTCTCTCCCAAGGCAAAGCTCCTCAGGATCTCAGTAGCAGGTCATTTATCTTTTCCCCCTTGCTGACTGCTACAAAAGATGCCGGGAAGTTTGTTGATCAGGCCTCCATACTGCTCACTCTGTTTTCCTGGGTGAGCTAATTGTGAGGAGCAGATTGATACTTCTCCTGTCTTCCGCCTGTGGTTGGAGAGCAGGATGGTGATTTTCCAGATGGAAAGAGGCCTGGCTCATCCCCTCTTTGCCAAGCATGGTTTTGCTATGTGGGATGAGAAAAGTGTTCTGTGAAAGCAGAAGAGCTGGTTTATGCTCCCGCTACAGATCTATAGAGGAGTGGGGAAGAAAGCATCACTTTCTTACTTCCCCAGATGTGCTCTGCAGCTGGGCTTGTATTTCTGTGGCCTAACCCTTGCAAAATTGACCCTAAAGGGACTCCATTTCCATCTGCATACCTGGTTCCATCAGTCCCCTGCAGACCCACCAAGGGCTCATACATCAGGCCTTGGAGGTCGGACACTGTTATTACTCACTGGGAGAGTAATGAGGAATTCATAGCATGGTGCTAGTTCCTGCTGTTTGCACTGCAGCAGCACCAGACCTCTCTGATGGGGAATGTATCCCAGACCTTGGCTATGTTAAACCAAACAGTTAAGAGGACAGACTATGTATGTCCCACAGAGGTAGAGCTGAGACAGAAAGCAAGTAATTATCACTAATATTAAAAAAAAACAAAATAACACTTCCCCCTTCCCCCCCAAAGAAAAACAACACAAAACAGCATAAAAAAAAACCCCAAAACAACCAACCAAACAAAAACCCAACATACAAAGAAGGGTTTGGGAAAAAGACTGCAGAAACTGTGAGGATTCTCAACTGTACACCGTGATTCATAGTAAATTGAGAGCAACTCACAAATGTGCTGGCTCCATACTTAGCCAGCTCCACACAGTGAGGTTTGATCTCATAAAGGTCTAAGAGTAGGGCACAGTGCCCAGGACACTGACACTGCTGTGTGCTTAGTGCCATGGGCATGTTCAAACCTTGCTTTTGACTCTGGTGAAATACATCTTGTTCTTACCTAGATAATCAAGGCTTTTCTTAAGGTCTTGAGGGAACGGTCAAGGGATGCCTCTGTTGCTTATATTGCTTTTATCTAAAGTTCCACTCAATCCACGTGGAATTGAGAAATGCCCATGCTTGGGCAAAGCCTTATTTAGCAAAGCACTTACATGCTGAAAGTTAAGCCTGAGCCTTGTACTTTGTTCACTCTGAAATAGGAGAAACCCATTTTGATGTAGCAAGGTGGAAGGTCTTAAAATGATTGAATTGTGTAAGATATGTTCAATTTGGGTCAAGTCCAGAGAGGAGACAGATCAATAGCTAAAGTTTGTTATAAATCTTCTTGAACTTCTGGTTTGGCATTGTTTCTAAACAGGGGAGGAGAGGAAATCCAGACTGCCTTAAAGTTGCTCCAGAAAGAATTAATCAGCCTCTCCATGTGTAATATTCCTTGCATTTCTGAGCATACCACAGAAAGTGCTTTCTATACATTCATGCGTGCATGTATGTATGTATGGCTGTATATATGTTTCCTGAAATACCTTTCCCTGTGTTGTAGCTGAAGTCAAGCAGTTTCAAACCCAGCTATTTATAGCAGGTTAATAATTTTCATTATGAAGTTTTGGAATAAGAAATACAGGTTTAGCATCATATACAGATATAAGTCTTTGTAAACATGTCTATACTATAAATCCTCTGTTTAATTTTACCAAAGCACCACATTTTCGAGGCAGAAATAGATGGGTGACTAAGGCCCCAGGTGAGAGGAGAGTTCTATAGTATTAATTTCATTACACCATAGAGGCAGCTTAGCCCCTATGATAGGTAATTAAAATTTTGGGTCCAAAATACATAAAACCAGGACAATAATGGCATCTTCTTTCATAGCAGTGAAAAGTTATTGTCATTATTACAAGAACGTCCTGAGAGCGCTGTGCTGAGGAGAACTGAGGAAAGAGCTGTTACCAGTGGTATTGCAGAGTTTATAAAGAAAGATTAAGTGACTTTTAGAATATCTGTATCTCATCAAGATCATGTGCCCAATAACCTATCACAGCTGTTTTTATTATTTGCCATTACTGGGAGTATCCAGAGTGATCTACCACAGCACCAAGGCCTGTACAACCAACCACAGAGGCAGACGTAATCAGTGCCCCATGGCACATACATCCTGAACAGAGAAAACAAAGGGGCAACAGAAGTGGAGTACATAGAAATACCTACAGACAGACGGTGCAATGCTGAGGATAAATCAGCAATCAAGATCTGTCACGCAGGCAGGAGTGGATCTCCCACATCTCCTGAGCCTCAGACCAGTACCTTAAACAAAAGGCTTGGGTTTTTCCCTTGTCCTTCCTAGATTTTCTGATCATGTTTGCAGATGCCTGTGGATTGGTTCAGTGACTACCGTACTGACCCAGTTTAAAACATTCCAGGTGCCATGGCAGGGCTTCCCCAGCCACACAGGGAAATGATATGGCAACAGATGGGGTTGATGTCCTCCTGTCCATTCCTTTCCCAGGAGAAAGGATCTTTCAGGCTAACAGAAACAACTGTCAGCTCAGTGTGTATGACCGAAATAATGGTGGCATTAGCACAGTACTGGTACTTGGCATGTCTTCATGGTGACTGCTTCATGTCTGGCTGAAATAGAGCCTGTGGTGATTGAAAAGCTGCTCTTCCCAGCAAGACCATTGCTTTTTTCTACAACAGGACATTGGGCTGCTCCTTGCTGGCTCTGGAAGGAGAAAGGTTCATGTTCAGGAAGGCCCACTTGGCCGAAGGAACATCTTTAAAACTATATCTTAAAAGTGGCCATATTCTGCGCTGTGGATTGGAGCATGAGGCTAGCTAAGCAGTCTGGCTAGAAAACAGCTCTTCAGAAATGAGCACAGACACCACCTTCATCTGTGGAAGTACAGGCTAGGAAACCTACCCTGAAACAAGGTAACAAAAGTGCAGCAGAAGGTTAGTCTCACATAGTCCATGGAAGATAAGTATTGCTTAAAGAAATACATCACAGCTCTTGGATTTATCAAGGCTAGCTGCAGAAATGGCCTTTCACATAATATTTTACCTGGAATCAGAAATTACAAGAACCTCACGGATGCCAGGCATTCAGGTAGGTATTTTTTTGGAACTTTGTAAATGTTGGCTTCAGGCACTGGTAGGGTTTCAGGGCAGTTAGGCATTCCAGTGTATTTACTGGTCCCTACTGATAACCCTAAATCAGTGGGTCATATTTTGTTCTGTTATAAAGGCCTTTTTTTCCCTTGGTAATTTCTGTTCTGATTTCTTTCTGCAACATCATGTATTATGACTTATTTCAGTTAATTATCATGTTAGCAAAGCTAACCATTCCACAAATCCCAGGATCATCTAGCAGCCAAAGTATTTATAATGCAGGCTCTCCAGTACAGTAGTTGATTTTAATGCTAAATTACACAGTTTTGTAAGCAGCTTTCCCCCCAGCTCTCACCCACTTTCAGGAGCGTTAGACGAATACCATTCAGTGCTGCTTTCAGACAATAAAGACTGGTCTTACAGGCTCTGCCTTCACTACAATTTTAGCTGTGTCAGTCAGAATCAAATATTAGGGAAAGATTGAGAGGGGAAATGTTAGCCACAACTGATCCCGGTAACTGCAATACTTCTTGCTTGTTGTAAGCTGAGCTGTAAACTAAATGGAGCTATAAGTGAGTCTCAGCCTTGCCTGTTTAGAAAATGTTGATTTTTTTAAACTGAGTTTATCCTTGTATATGCTAACCAGGAACTATAATTTTCCAAAGAGACCTGTTTTCACTAATATGGTTACCCATCTAAAGCAGATAATGGTGGATGCATTTCTCCCTTTTCTCTCTGCTGGACAGACCCTTACTACAGATCACATTTTAAACTCATGAAACTGTACAGTCTCAAGTTCTTTCCTCGAGCATGCACCTCTCTGGCAGCTCAAATGGCAGCATTTCAAAGGTTTCACTCTCCTCTCTCTGCAGCCTCAGCAGAAGTTTGCAAAATCATTTTGAAAGCATTTGTCTTCACAACAGATCTAAAGATGCCCAATACTTCAGTAATCTGGTAAATAGCAAATAAAACTCTCAGGCATACTCCCTTGATACTTCCACTACTTTGAAAGACAAAGGCAAATTGACTGCCAGATGAGAGTTCTCCAGTACATAAATCCTTGTCTGCAAAGCCACAGAAACTTTGCACAATGCCTTTATCTTTCCTCTCTTTGACTGTGGTGATATAATGGGGACACTGTGTTCAAACAGCTATTTGCTGGAAAAACTGCAAACACTCCAAAAATTAAACCTAGCACAATTGCATTCAGGCTAATGAAAGCTGGGAATGTTACAGAGGTGACGCTCTCCATCTTCGTGATGAGGGTGCATTATGGGACCTGTCATTCCCTGGCACTCCTGGCTGCCAATCTACTGTAGGGAACAGTGCTAACAATACCCAGGGCCCTCCCAACAGTGAGGTTCATGTCATGAAAGGCCAGCGGGCTGACGAACAGGGAGGGCCAGCTGGGAGAGAGGGAGTGAAAAAACACGATGCCACTTGAGCAGGGCTAACCAACGTCTTGAGCCTCTCTGTCCTGGGGTACTGATTACTACTTTACCACACGTCCTCAGGCAGGGCAGTTGACATGTAGGGAGCCCTTGCTAAAGGATAAACTGGAACTCGTGCTTTTTGTCTGTGTTTTCAACCACAGTTGTAACAAAATGTTATACAACTGCTTTAATTACCTGCTTCTCCTCCCACTTCTGGGAGAGTGCTTTTTCTAAGAACTGTATAACCATGAATATACCATTTTCTCCACCATTTATGTGAAAACTAGCAAAGCTTGCCTGTGACAAATACATCAAAGAATTGTTATTATTCACAGGTCTTTCAAGGGAAATCACTGTCTACTCAGAATTTGCTTACTTGCTCAACCCTTGACTCTTACAGTTGAAGGTGCCCAGTGTCAGGTGTCAGAGTTCAAGAAGGTATCAACTACAACGCATTGTTCAGTACATCATTAATCTCTCGAGGAACTCCATCTGCAGCGCACAGCCCTGCACACCAGCGGGTGAACAATAGGGGAGCGGAGCTGATGACGAGCGCTCACACGTGAGACAGCTGGGAGCCTGGGACTATCAACATTAAGCAGTGCTCTGACAAGGCTGGGCTGGAACAGGGTGCAGCTTGAGGCTAGGTGATGTGGCACAAGCTAACTAGAGCCACCCTTGGGAGCAGGGGGAGAGACCTCTGAACTAGGGGAGGGACTGCTGCTGTCTCAGTGACCAGTGGTGGTAGGAAGACTTTCACTGATGCGCCTTGAATTTGGTTCTGCATGAGTTATCAAGTTTTATATTTGCAAAAGCCCCCCAAAACTGTTTTAGGAAATGATGCAGACACTTAGCAACTGAAGTCATGCAGGAAGTCAGCGTGAAACCCAGGGAATGACCTCAGAGAAAGGGAGTTACAAGCCACCTTGACAGACCTGGTGTCTTGAAGGGCTTAAGTCTGAGGCAGTGTGCATTTTCAGTGTGGTATGTTAATAACAACCAGCACTTGAGCTCTTCTGCTTCTGATATACTCACTCAAAAAAAGTTTTGTCCTCCTGCTTTACAAAAAGACAGGGTCATACCTGGGTGGTGCATCTGCCTGACAGCTCAAGCATATGGATTTAACCACAGGTGCTACAGACTCCTGATACAGGCATCCCAGAGAGGAGGGCTGTGTGTGGCTGCATGTGTGTGTTAGATGTCCTTCATGGATGCACATATGAAGTTGATGCCCATTTGCCTTCCCACAGATATAGTGTGGTTTGCCTACAGAAAACCAGTCACTCAGAGTTGTGGAGGGTTAAGAAGTAACTTACTTCTTCAGCTCATGAACTTGTTGACTACCCACAAAATTTGTTCCTAGTTCTCTGCGATTCTGGGTAATTCTCTCAAGACAAATAGCCTTTTCTGACCAACCTTATAGCGGAGTGTTTAGCATAGTGCTTGGGCCTCTTACATCACCCTAATTCAAAAGCTAAAGAGTAGAGAGAGGTCTGCCAACTAGACAAAATGAAAACAGCAGCAGCAAACTCAGCAGTTAACATTCATACCCATATATACCACAGCTATGTGCAGAGCATCCTGCAGCTGCTGCTGCCTACAGGCAGACAACAGGTAGCAGACAGGATGAATGCTTTGCTGGGCCACCATTTGGTTTGATGCTAAAGGCAGAAAGATGCACCAGTGTGGTCTCTGGGTTTGCAGGGGCAGATGAATGTAAAATCCACTGATAAATGGTCTCTACACTCCAGCATCCTAACAGGATCCTAATTAAGGCTGTAAGAGTTATTAATTTTTCTATTCCCATATCCCCACTAATTTACCCATCATAGAGTCCTCCTTACTCACATGCTCTATGACTGGTTAAGCTTTTTTCCAGCTGAGTAACTGTGGTAAGAGTGGAAGAGAGATTCCATCCAGAGTGCCTCAAAGCTCATGAAGAGAGGCCACTGGGGGTCCATATCTCGACCCAGCTGTCACATAAATAAGTGATTTTGAAGAAGGGATTCATGGAAAAGAATGAGAAACCTACTCCATATTTCATAAACTGAAGTACTGAGGTACCCTTGTGAAAGATGTTGTTTCAAATCTTTAAGCAGGAAAGAAAATTGAATTTGGTCTTGTAGATCCTGAGAGAGTTAAAAATGGTAAGCTATGGACCAACGCCATCATGAGTCATTTGGCTGAGTACCTTACATTCCCATCTTTTCTGCAAAGAAAATGGGAAAAACGTCTCCAACCTTCCCCAAATACTTTTCTTTAACAAAGTTACTTCTTGGTTACTTTTCTTGTAACTAAATATTATAACTTGGTTTGGAAAAGTTATGAATCACTATATTGCCTCCCACATCTACATTAAGAATGATGAAATATATATGGCTTTCTGGTTTCTCTAACAAGAAAATGGTTAGCTTGTTGACATTTTTTCAAGGAACAAAATTTAATGGAAATGAGGTTTTATTAATTGTTCCAGAGAGGAAAAAAATGGGTCTTTCAACAACCTATATTACAAGCACACAGCAGCACTATAACTTAAAATAATTAAGTAAAAGATGTATAATCCATACTGGATAACATTAGCAAGTACATTTACGTATATGTTTGTAGCACAAAAGGTGCTTAATACTGATCAAGGGTATCTGAATTTACCATGATAGAAATGTTTGAGAACTGTTACAGCCTGATGCACAAAAAGAGAAACATCTTATACCAGAAGAAGGTTACTAATCACAACAAAGCAGGCAGCAAAAGGCTTAAGGATATACTGGATTGTTCTTCCTTATTTATTGGAACAAGTTGTGCTCATTAACAGTGAGGATTTCTTTTGCCTCAAGCATCTTTCTAACTTTCTAGAAATCTTAACAAGAGGGAATATATTTGTGTATGAGGGTAGACCTAGCTTCAAGTATTCTAATGGTAGGCTAATTAACTTTATCCTGAATCACATGTGATGGATTGCTCGATCTCCAAAGCTGCAGCAGAGGTTAATTCACGAAGAGGAAAAAAGCTTGTGTAGAAGCAGCAGTATATTGCAAAGCCATACACTCTGAGGTTCCTCAAACTGTTAACCCACAAGCATTTTAGCCCATTTGAAGAGGTAAGTACTTTACAGGCATTTCATAAGTCTCTTCATCCTGAGGTATTCAGCCTACAGTCCTTCAGTATCTAGAGAACTTGGAGACCTGCAAAGTTCTGAGAAGACAAGGAAGTTATCTGCAAACTGGATGGTATTGCATCCAATAGCCATTATATAGCAACATCAATCACCTCTGCTTGTGGATTTGGGCTAGCTGTAAAGCATGACTGGATGAAAAAGACAAAAAAAAAAAAAAAAAG
>NDXB01003610.1:53277-63824 GCA_002631895.1 Agapornis roseicollis | reverse complement strand
AAAAAAAAGAAGGGAAGGGAAGGGAAGGGAAGGGAAGGGAAGGGAAGGGAAGGGAAGGGAAGGGAAGGGAAGAAAGGGGTTGGACTTGATGAGCTTAGAGGTCCCTTCCAACCTGGTAATTCTGTGAACTCTGAAAGAAAGGAAAGGAAAAGAAAGGGAAAAGAAAGGGAAAGGAAAGGAAAGGAAAGGAAAGAGGAAAGGAGAAAGGAAAGGAGAAAGGAAAGGAGAAAGGAAAAGAGAAAGGAAAAGAGAAGAGAAGGGAAGGAAAAGAAAAGAAAAGAAAAGAGAAAAAAGAGNCTGTGAACTCTGAAAGAAAGGAAAGGAAAAGAAAGGGAAAAGAAAGGGAAAGGAAAGGAAAGGAAAGGAAAGAGGAAAGGAGAAAGGAAAGGAGAAAGGAAAAGAGAAGAGAAGGGAAGGAAAAGAAAAGAAAAGAAAAGAGAAAAAAGACAAAACAAAGGAAAAAAGCATCATATTTGGCAAGCAACTTTACTGAAGATTAAAACAGTTCTATGTCAGATTCTCAAAGAAAGCAAGTCACCAAAGTTACATCAAGGTGGTATAAACCCATTTAAATTCAGTATGACAGTGCCTCACTGGGTATAATTCCTCAGAAAAAATGCTCAATGAGTGTGTGTCTACTTTTCTGAAGTTCTTCATCTTACTGTGATTTACTCTTGTTTTACTTCATCCCTGCAGATGCTCAAGGCCCTGCTTTTACTTTCCTTCTTAAGTTTTTTAAGGAAGGCAAAAAAATCACTGTTTATCTACCCAGCTATCAAGAAGGACTGCCAGGCGATTATCTGTTGGAACCAGTTAGTCTCATTACAAATGCGATGAGCTACTACAATAGTTGACACATTCTCCAAAAGAAACATTCATTGTCAGATCACCTTCTAGGTCATCATTGCCAGGCTCACAGAGGGTACCACGTACACAGCAACAAAAGCCAGTCAGCACTTTGCCCAAATGTGCAGCCAGCGCTTTTGTCTGAATGAGTCTTTCCAGTTCCTTCCTGCAGCCCTGGAAAAAAAAGCAGTCATTGTGCAGGCAGGGAGAAAAACCACTAGTGCCTAGCACCTGTGCGAGAGCTCCCAGTGCATTATACTCATTCAAGTTTGCAAATAAGAGCTACTACTGTGGATACTGGACAAAAGGAGCTATTAAGATAAGCGAAACTCTCGCTCCCTTTCCTGCTCAGATGAGTAGCATCTTTATCCCCTCCGTACCTCGGGGATCCTCCCTACCCCCAGCTGGCTCTGCCCTCCGTGGAGGCAGGGGCGAGCTGCTTGGCAGCCCAGGGTTGGAGTTCAGCATTTCCTCCCTTCCTGATCTCATTAGCATGAGATTCAGACAGAGCTGCTCCATTCAGAGCCTTGGCCTCCGCTTGGTTTGAGGGTCTCTAATTCCTGTTTCTGGCCACTGTGCAACCAAAGAGAAAGCAGGGGGTAAAATTATCTGACACTGCTCCTTTCTGAGGGGAACAATGACTGCTGGTAGTCAAATAAAATGGCATCAGCTAACAAAGCTGTTACGAAAAGTATAGGTTGATATTTTGGTAGTGCTACACCTTCCTGAGTTAGTATTTCTCCTCCTAGAACAACTTTATGAGGCATAGTAGTCCAGAAGATAAATTGCAGCCAACCCAGAGCCAACCCAAATTTGCAAATAGGTAGAAATGGAGAAAGGGATTGCAAGGAGATTACAGTCCTTTAAAATCCAGTCTCTAGTAAGGCATGAGTGTATTTTTTTGACACTGGAATGGAGAAGCATTCACAATGATGTTTTAAAGCATCATAGTTATATTTTTCTATATGCATTTTTATAGCATACATGTATTTTCAAAGGGATTTACAAACGTCATCTAGTAACCTCTCCTGAAGATCAGTACATGATAGCATTTATCTTTGGAGAAAGAAATGAGAAAACAAAGACTTATATAAAGGTGTGACTCCCTTTTCTCCCTAGATGTAAATGAAGTCAGCATCTGGCTTGATTATTCTTACATTCTTGTCTTTCCAAGATAAGAAAATAGATGATAAAACAGTTATATGACTGATATGCAGATCTCTTACTCAGCACTGTCTAGTTCCTGGGAGGTAATAGCTAAGAGCTGGAAAACCCAGGTTCCGTATCCAGCAGGTCAAGGTGTTGGGCTTGAGTTTGTGTCCATTACCTATTTGGACTGCAGATCTGCTTGGGAAGGAACCTTCTTTATGGTTACATTGCTTGGCGTAAGCAGTGTAACAAGACTATGTAATGCCATTTGCCATTACATTGCACTATATGCTGGTAATGCATGATACTAATACACTCTGTACACTCTCTGCATTATGTTAACAGACTTATGTACTATACTGTGTTATATACAGGACCTAATTTCTGGTTTTGCATAGATAAATGTCACTTAGTAAGATCAATGTCTTGACATTCACATCGGGACAGATCTCAGGCATGACAAGTGACTAATATTGCTCGGGTACTTGACCTCCTTCTTCTCCTTAAAACCATCAGAGATTGATTTATTTTGCTTTGTAGCCCAATCTTTGTTCCTTAAATCAAATATGATCACTTTTCTTTACCTACATATGCATATCAGTCTTTGGCACCTCCTGTAGGCTCCCTATGCTTCTTCAGTCTTAGTCATCTTTGAAGTGTTAGGATTGGCTTTGAAAAATGGGTGTCAGCTTCTAGCCCTGCTTCTCAGAGGAGCAAATCACTGTCAACTGGCCTTGTCCCCAAGAGGGAGCTTCCGAAAGTAAAATGCATTTGTTCCTTAAAATGATGCTACCTCTGTTGCTGCCAGTAGGGCTCTTCTGACTGCCCTTCTCTGTAGGACAGCTCCTACGGGTTGACAGGCTCCTAAATGGTTTAAAGAAAGTTGCCACACTTTAAAATATGTATGTCTATTGGTATAAATCCTGCCACCACTTTTGCAGAGACCTGAACTGCTCCGTTAACACCAGCTGTAGGTGTGAGTGCCCATACCCCTTCCACAGCCCCTCTTTCCACTCTGCAGCTTCTGCTCACATCAAGGTGCAGCTTTTTGCTATTTAAATAGGCTCCATGAGGAACAAGGTAGCTTTCAAGTTTTAAACAGAAAAGCAATCTTCAAAGCAGCCCAGAACCTGCTTCAGATAGGAATGTGAAGGGATGGAATAAAGAGCGTGGGAGGCATGGTATTATTTTGGAAACAGGGAAATCCCAATTTTATTAACATCTCTTAAGAATCCAAATGTTTCTGCACCTGGGGTTTTCCCAGGTGGGATGGGGAAATGTATTTTTCCATTTGATAAATACCTGGATATAGGGCCAAACTAAAACATTCAGGTAAAACAGAGTATTTCCAATCCGAAAACTGCTTTTGAAATAGCTGTGCTCCATTCAGGAACCTTGAGATTTTGCCTTGTCCTTCCTGCAAAAGTGTTGCATGCTTTTTTGCTACCTGGCTTGCTAACAAAAAAAATATTGCAAAAATGGTTTATCACTTGATATCAGCTTACACAAAAACATAAAGTCTGGTGCCTGATGAAGGCTTAAGCGATACCCCAGAGTGTCCCACAGTCGTGGCACAGAGCTCTGAGTCTGACCAAGGAATTGCTGTCCCCTTGTTGCCCGTTATGTAGGGCAGATGCATCTGATTAACTGCACCAAGGCTGGTGCCCCCTGTGTGGGACTTGACTGGGATACACCACCACGCACAGGAACTTGCTCACAGCCTCAGGTGTTGCCAGTGAAGATGGTGGTTCTCCATTCTGCTGCTGCTTCACAGTGTGTGAAGGGACTCCAAGCAGAAGTGGTTCTCTGTATATTCATAATGTATTGTGATCTAACACCCTAAAGTCCATCTAACTTCTTAGGAAAGGGAACAAAGGCTAAATTTCCTAGCTCTTCTCACAGCCTGGGGTAACCCTGCCTGGTCCTTCTCATAGAAGTAAACCAAATAAACCAATCTGAGGGCAAAGAGTAGGGACTTTCAGGAAAAAAGCTTTTCAGTTGTAGGAAATGTCACCCTTGTACTTACAGCCCATGCCTACAGCACAGACACCATGCATTCACAGTACCAGGTAAATGAAGTAAAGCAATAATAACAAATACAAGCATTTCAATTACCAAAATGTTCCCATGCACCAGGCCACAAGCTTGAAACCTCCATCTGTTTATTTAATTGCAGTTTACCAGGATCGTGGTAATTAGAGATAAAACAGATCTGTCAGATTATCCAGTTTATTTTACTGCAAGAGCGGTAACTTAATAAGACATATTAACATATTAAATTCATCCTGCCCTAGATCTTAGCCAAAATGCTGAAGAGATAAGATATGTTACTGCAGCATGCCTTCATAATAAAATGGTTGATATCTGCTTTATTTTGGCTTGCAGTACTACTGTGAGTCATGTTAAGAAAAGGCTTTTTTTGTCCTTGTTTTACCTGTAATCTGAACCTTGCCACATTGTTCAGAACACCGCCTGACCACATTGCTCTGGGTGTAATTAACCACAGCACAGGGCTTTGGATTCTTGATGCAAATAATCTCCCAGAAAGTTACTCTGGATCGAACTGATGTTTCCCAGAGCACTTGCAATAGTATTTCATTCTGAGCTACAGGTTGCAGCTGGTCTGTCTCTCACTGTGTGCTGCTAAGTGCTTAGACTGGCACTTTATTATCAGAATAGAACAAATCTAGGCTAATGTGTGTAGTATAAAGAGTCCCAGGGAGCCAGGGCTCCTCATTCTCCAACCATTCTTTCCAGTTTTTCTGCTGTTGCACTCCGGATAATTGCAGTTTAATTGGGTGACATGAAATGAAAACTGTGTCCACATTATCCAGGATTATCTCTTTTTCCTGAAGCCTGCCACCAATTGAAAGGAGCCCATTTATCAGTCCAAAGAGCTGTGCTCAGTTGCTTTTACGAGCTGGGAAGAGTGTGAGAACAGGCTGGAAATGGGAGAAAAGGACTTGACAGCTAAGAAAAATTATTTCAGTTGTTTATCACAAGGAAAGTTTATCTGATTCTTTACAAAATGATATGGAGGCTCAGAGTGTCAAGCCATGAGTAATGAACATTGACCAAGTTTGCTTCCTCAACTTGATGTGCTCAAACACTGCCTCCCTTTTGTGTGGGCACAGATCAACTTTAAAAGCTTCTTTCAGGCAGCATGAATGCACTTCATTTTACCAAAAAGAACTTTGTATTGATAGCTAGGAAAAAGGAAGGTTGTTTAAAAAGGAAGGGTAGACAATCAGGACAAAATGAAGAGCTTTCAGTTTCCATTATGAGCATGTCGCTCTATTCTTCTCAGCTGTTTATACATTCCCAGCACAATAATGGCTCTTTGCTGTAATATGTTTCCCCTTTTACACTATTCATATTGAAAAAAGCCCTCACATCATGACCACAGTAATAAATACTATAGAAATGTGGGTATAATGTCAATTTGTATTCTGTGAGAAGATCAAGGTAAACCTAAAGGCCAAAAGAATATTCCACTAATGCTCATTCATCATTCTACAGTTCCAGGTAACAGAAGGACCTTGTCACTACAGCTCACACCCTTTCAATTGCTAGTGCATCTGTGTGAATATTTTAGCCTAATGCACTGATTGTTAAATAGAAAGAGCAGTCTTTGAAATTGTCTACTGCACTCAAATCCCTAGCTGCACAAGGTCTGGGCAGGAGTGGTTTCTATTCAGAAGGAAATAGAAGGCTTTAGTTCAGTAAGCACACTGTGTGTGAAAGCAGCTGAGGATATTAGGAGTTATTAAATTAAAGTTTGCAAAGAAAAAAACTCATGAGCTATAAATGGTTACTGTAAATATATTGTAAATACCTTGCATAGATGAATGAAACCACAGTAGTTGTCTAGGCACTTCTGATTATAAATCCAACCCAGTGAAGGGATTTGAATATGTAAATAGTAATAAATTTCCCTTTTTCATCACTTATACCTCTTTGAATCATTGGTCAGCTGCATTAATTTACAGTTACAACACACCTCTAAATAGAGCGCACACAGGAGCAGAGCATAGCTGGCAGTCTAGCCTCCTTGCTTGCACGCTGGCTTGGGTCTTGCTCTGTATATCCAAAACATCAATGTTGAAACTGATCCTGAGCCTGTGGAGAGAAATGAAAAGACCCTCCCTCATATGAGTGGCACTGGGATCAGCCCAGTCTGTGTGATCATGTGCTGGGTGTTCTCCAAGAAATACAAGGAATATCCAGAGTTTACTGTTAACTACTGTTTATTAATCCTTAATTAACCCAAAATGTCATGTGCTGTGTCTTAAGCCCATCTCTAACTGTTAAAGGAGGGAATGAGACTCAGTGCAAAGGACTATATTCTGTATTTGCCCACTGGGGATCTGTTCACATGTCTTTGGAGTTTTGCGTGCCTGCTGTTGCCAGAGATCTGAGCTGGACAGGGTGAAGCTTAGGGCAGGTTCGGTGTGACAATTTTGCTTTGCCTGTTGCTGTGCTATGTGATGGTGTTATTGGTGCTTGGAAAAGGAGAAATAAGAATACCATGAATAAGACCACAACAATGCCACAGTCAAGGGTTTGTAACACTCAAAAAACCTGGTGATATGTCATCTAACCTCAATGTAGTCAATTGTACCATGAAATCTGTGCCTGAATGGTGGCTATTCATTTCATGGAAGTCAAGCTATTCCATATTCAGCCATAGTCCAGCTAAATTCCTCTATCCCTTTTCCTCTCTCCTCTGCCCTACACCATTATCCCTTTGGTTTAAATGAAACCTATAAGAAGAATAATCTGTTCTACCTTTTTAGAGGTTAGCTGTGGAGGCAAACCACAGTGGAGCTGGAATTTCATGTGGAACGTATTGTTGCTCAGATATTTTCTAATAAAGTGTCACAGGGCAAGCATTTTGACAACTAGGAACATTAAATACATACCCTTAAGAGAATGTACTTTTAATGTTCATGGATTGTAGTTTGATGACTTGCATTAGGTAGAATCTATTTCTGCACTGTCTCATGCAAATTTACCAGAATACATGTATGCTCAGCGTTAGCAAAAAGAAACAAAACAAAAAACATTGAGAAGGCAAATAATTAACTTCCCATTGTAGCATATAGCCATACATAGGGAGATGAAAATTGTCTTTATTCATTGAAAATGAACATCTCCCCAGATGGAAAGAGTGGGGAATGTTAACAGCTGATGAGTGTGTAGGAAATCTCAGCTGACTCCCCATTACAAAGCTTTTGGTTACAAATGCTACAGCAACAGGAGAGAACACTAGGAGATCCATGTACGTGGCCCAGGAGCCTACATACAGCTTTACTACAAATGGTACATGAAGCCAAATGACACCTGTGTGTGATGATGCAAATAGGATGCTTGCACCGCTGTGATGGATTTTTGTTTGTGGGTTTTTTGATCAAGGTGTTCAGCCTGTTATATGACCAGTGATGGGAATTTTACCTTGGATTTTTTATATGTTCCATTAACAAGCATGTGACCTTGGATTTTTTATATGTTCCATTAAGAAGCATGACCATAACAGGCCAGTTATATGCTATTGTATTTCTCTTATGGATTTTTATTACAATTAACTTATGTAGGGAAAATTTTACAGTTATAAAAAGGAGTGTGAAAAGTCTATATATGCCCAAATTAAAGGTGACCTGTAGCTATTTGTAAGTATGCTCTAACACACTTCCTTATGCTCATTATTCAGAGAGGAAATTCTATTTCATTTAATACACACCCCCTGAATAAAATAACCTGGTTGGCTCAGTCATTCCACTTCTCTTTGAAAAGATAACTTCTGAGATGAAGGGAAAACAATTCTGTCCTCCTGTGGAATACAGGTGGCAAGATAATTATGGTAAGACACTTGTTTTAGTTTTGTGAGGGGAAGCATTACAGGCTTTACTAGCCCAAGCTATGTCTTTCCATTAGTTTTGTTAAGTTTGTATTTACCAAAGGTAGTGATCCTTAAGAAAATTATGATCTTTCTTGCATGTTTCTGTATCTTGACAAGATCTAGCTATTTTTCCAAATGAATTTATGTAAAGTCCTCTAACACCCTAATTTCACTTACAGGGCTTGGGAGAATGCTGTATTATCCAGGACAGCCCCACCAACGAGAGAAAAAGTGGTTTGTTATATATTTGTAAATTAAGGAACTTGTGTTTCTTGGTATGGAAAAAACCTATAAAAACCCCAAAATTCTGAATGACCACTATTGGTAAGATGTGTTTTATTATGAAGGGTAGTTGCTGTTTTGCTGAGCTATCGATATTTTTAGCTGTGTTATCTTTCCCTTTTAGTTCAAGATGCTGCTACTGAAAAGCAGAAAAAGGCATAATTTGCCTCTTTGCATAATGGATTTCTATAACTTTGCTTTGACGGTACCTCAAGTCCGTGGCCTGTATCTATATATATATTCAGTATTTTCATTAGAGTTTTAAGGGTTGCTCACAGAGGAGGTGTGAAATGACAGGACTGCACTTTAGAAAAGAGACTCTATTCTAATTTCCACTTATACAAATGGCTGCCTCCATTTTTTTTAATAATGAATAAATTGAGTGAAGTGTGGACTAAGAAAATAATGGTAAGGACGGAATATTTATCTATAACATTTATATGTCTTTAATAAAACACCATCTTTTTCCTTGTCAGTTATCATGACTTTCACATGGTGTAAAGCAGATGACTCTTCAGTTTCAGAAACATTTGCTGATGATACAGCAGGTGTGACATATTTCATAATGTGTCTTGTCTGCCTTAGTAGTTGGTTCCTTATTAGATTGCCTGTAAAAACCCTTCAGCTAAATTATGGGTGCTTTATGGGACCTGGTAATGGAGGCACAATCAGGAGGAAGACAGTCAAAACAGGTGTTATGGGTTCAAACTTAAAACCATTTAACCTGGGGAGATTTAGGTTAGATATTAGGAAAAAGTTATTTACTGTGAGGGTGGTGAGGCACAGGAACAAGCTGCCCAAGGAAGCTGTGAATACTCCATCCCTGTCTGTGTTCAGGGCCAGGTTGGATGGGGCTTTGAGCAACCTAGTCTAGTGTGAGGTGTCCCTGCCCACGGCAGAGGGGTTGGAACTGGGGGTTGGAACTGGGAGATCTTAAGGTCTTTTCCAACCCAAACCATTCTATGATTCTACAATTCTATGAAAATAAGGCAAAAAAAGAGAGTTTCAACAGGAGCAACACTTGCAAATCACACTTCTGTAGGAGAACCTCAGACAAGAAAGACTTGCAGATAATTTAAGCTAAAGGTTTTCCAGATCTTCAGGTTGGTTGCAGATTCCGATACCAACTCACTCACTAACAGTGTCAAGTAACCCAAGGTATTCCCAGCAGTGGGGAAAAAAAGTATCTCTACCACTGTACAGGACTTTGATAACACCTCAGTTTGAATGTATGGTTTTAGGCATAGCAATCATGAAAGTTCAATCCCACACAGTCAGAATCATTAGTAAGAAAAGTGAATCTCTTCTCATATAAGGATCTAGAAGAGTCTGGCTTCATTAGCTGCTTATAATAAGATGTGATTGATCTCCACTCTTGATGTTCACCTCTCTTGACATATTTACAGAGTAGAGTTGCTTCACCTAAAGAGAATGCTGGCAAAAGAACAAATATATATAAACTGGCCATGGGTAAACTTTGCCTGGGAAAGGGGGTTCTCTGCTGTCAGAAGGCAGAGGGTTTAGATCAACCTTTTATTTGGAGGAAGGTGGGCAAAATGCTAACAGCACCTGAGATGGAGCCCTGTGGCTTATTAAATAGATTGTGGCCTGTGTGCTTGCAATAGCAGATGACTAAACTGAATGACAGGTCCCTACCTCTCCTATATTCCCATATTTTTTATCACCTTCCTTGTTCCTGTTTTCTGTGGTTTATTTTCTTCTTCTTTTTCTCACTCTTGCTTGTAAGAAGATAGGCAATTTTGAGGCGAAACAAGGAAATGTTGATGGATGGTAGATGGTGTTGTCGGAGTCCAGGGATCTAAGCAAGCAACCAGCAATGTTCCTTGGTAAGCTATGGCATTGCAAATATCTAGACACCATAGTCAATCAGCGAAATGTACTTTGGGTGCCTCCTTTTTGTCACTTGTAACAGCACAGAGCATGTCCGTGACATGAGAGGGCAAGAAGATGTGTTCCTATCTAGATTCACTCAGCTGTCTTCATCATAGGCAGCAAAAGCTCCAGACAACTGAGTAATCACCTGAACCAGTTCACCAGGAGAGATAAAACAATCAAGTTACCACTTAGCATTTGTACTCTAGACACCTATCGAATAGGAATTGCCCTGAAATCAACAATCCTCTAACAAACAACCCCCCACACCACGAATCTTACAGTATCTCACTTATGAGATGAGTACATGCCAGAACTGTCACACTTGCTTCAAAATGTGAAATTCATAAATCAGGATTTGAAAAGGCAAACATCATAGCTGATTTCAGATAACAATATTGTGAGTTAGAGATGAAAGGGAACCGGTTGGCCAAGCATCAATCCAGCCCCGAACTGGTCTCTGTTTGTCACAAAAAAA
>NDXB01003610.1:35686-53173 GCA_002631895.1 Agapornis roseicollis | reverse complement strand
TTTTAAAAAAAAAAAAAAAAAAAAAAAAAAAAAAAAGAAAAATTTGAAGGCATTTATCCTTTTTCATCCTATTTTGTATTTTTAAAGAAGATTTGAAGGCAATCATATTTACAGTTCTACATGTAGAAGGTAGCGCTGCTCAATCCCTTCTTCTCAACTTGCTACAGCTATCTAAAATGCAATTTAGCTCCAGATCATTGGCATTCAGATTTAAAAGTCTACAGTGTTGATGTCTAGTGTAAGCTGGGTATTTCAGGTCTCCGTTCTAGTCAAAGAAGATCACGATGAGATGTCACTGCAGAGACATAAACCTTTATTGTCCTTTGAACCTTTCATAAGGTATCTGTGATATCTTCATAGTGCTGGTAGGTATGACTAGGATTACTAGACACTGGGAGAAGCAGCTGGTAGAGGCTACTCCAATTGCCTGTATTTATACTGCAAGATAGCCTCCTACTAGGTAGTACAAGGGCTGGCACTGGGTTATTACCACCCACCTCAGTGCTCAAGGGTGACCTGTTTCTTAAGATGGGGATGATACTCTATATCTTTTTCACCATGAAGCCATTTCAGTGTTCTGATACGGAAAACATACAATGACAGTTATTAGAGACATATTGAGATTGTGTTAAAAGCCACTTGAAGCTTTTGAAGGGTTGTAGAGAGATCTCTGAGTGCATTAGGTTAGAGATCAGTCAACATACTTTGATACTATTGACAAATTTGCTGATGATAATATAATAATTAGCTGGTTTAATAACAGTTTCTTAGCCTGTAAACTCATCTGGACAAGGATTGTATTGGTCTCTATAAACCTGCCGTGCTGAGCTCAAAAGATGCAATTTTTTGGATATGTTAGAGTAAAATGTTTTAGCTTCTGTTTAAAAAGTGCAAATGGGCTGGGCAAGTAATAATTCAGCATTGTAGCTACTACAAGCAAACCTTGTGCTCCACCTTTTCTTATATTTCTCATTTATGATGGTACCGCCTGTCTTTATTTGTCTCGTTAACACTGTGTCATCCTGGGAAGCGCCTCCAGACTGCTAACTACAACTTGGGAACATGGGAAGAGCAGGCTGTTCCCGGACTGTGTTTCCCTAGTTAGGTGCTGTGCATGCTGGAACAGGACTTTGGCAGTGCAGGAGAATAGTTAGGTGGTGGAAACATCCATAAGCCAGCAGTTCATGTCTGCCTCAGTTACGGAGGCTTTCTAGTACTCTAAAGCATAATTAATGTTGGGTGCTTCTCTTGAGTTAGCAGCATGGAAATCCACGTTATTGCACACTGCTTACTTAAAACTCCACATTGCAGTTACAGCCCAGAGACCATTTTATAGATTTTCAGAATCATAGAATGATTTGGGTTGGAAAGGATCTTAAAATCATCTAATTCCTATCCACCTGCCACTAGACCAGGTTGCTCAAGGCTCTGTGCAACCTGGCCTTGAACACTGCCAGGGATGGAGTATTCACAGCTTCTCTGGGCAGCCTGTTCCAGTGTCTCACCATCCTCACAGTAAAGAACTTCTTTCTAATATCTAACCTAAATCTCCTTTGTTCAAGTTTTAAAACTTTGCTGAAAAAATACCCACCCAAAAAATTAAGAAAGCAACCTAAGAAACTCCAAACTCCGTTTGCTTCAAGCTTTTGTTTCTAGCTGGAGGATAGTACTTAGGGAATACCATGTTTCATTTATCCTTTGTTGGGCACCTGCTGTTCCTCTGCTTGGACAGGAACCCTCAGGCACTCACTATCATGTGGTTGGGCTAATGTGTTTCAAGGGGGGAAAGAATGGGCTGTGAAGACCCCACTCAGCATGCCAGGGTCCCTTAGAAAACAAGAGGCACAGGTGTTTTCTCTGCCTCAAGCATCAGCTTGTTTCACAAAACTATTCTGCCCTTTCTGAAGAAGTGTCTCATTTTTCCACATCCAATTGCTATTCCAGAACTTAGTGAATCTCAAAATCTTTCGGCTTTCAGCTGAAACTTAGCTAGGATCAGCTCAACTCTATTTATTCTTGTGCCAACATTGTCCTTCAAATCGCTCTTCTGTGCATTACTCCTCTGATGTAGAGAGCAGCTGTATCCTGCTTCAGCTTTGAATTGCTGGACCAAGCAGGACAAATACTTGCAATATCTTCTTTTAACAGAGGATCTCCTTTTAACCAGTGATCCAAGGAGCCTTCCTCTGTACTCGTTTCTGTCTGCTGATGCCTCCCTCTCCCCAGCCCCTCTGTCCACAGGTCCAGGCGATCAGCAGCATCCTGCTGCATGGCAGCAATGGCAGCAGCTGCAGCATCATGGGCTTATTTGTCCCAGTTTGGCACCTCTTCCCTCACTGTTCTGGCTTTAGCCTTTCCCTGCATTTACAGGCAATACCTTGGCTGGTGTCTTTGAGTTTTTTCTTTTTTATTGGCTTTTTTCCCCTGCTTTTTTCTTGGCTGCTTCACAACTGGCAGCTCAGTTGTGAAGCTCTGACCAGCTGACATACTCAAGTCTTTCCCCTTCTTACTTTCTTCCAAATGGGAATCTCCAAGCTGGCAATAGAAATTCTTGTGAGTAATCCCCCCACCTCCCACCATGGCATTTTTTATTGCATGTTTCATTAGACTTCTCCACCATGCCACCCATTTTGTTTTGGAGGTGGTGTGGTTTAACCCACAATTAAGTACCACACAACCACTTACTCACTCAAACCCCCCTACCTGGAGGGATAGAATCAGAAAAAGGTAAAACCCATAGGTTGAGATAAGAACAGTTTAATAATTGAAATAAAGTAAATAATGATGATGATGAAAAGGGAGGTAAAAAAATGAGAGGAATAAAACCCTGTAAACACAAGTGATGCACAATAAAATTGCTCACCACCCTCAGATGCTCACCCAGCCAGATCTGAGCAGCGAGCTGGGCTTTCTGGGTTACTGCCCCCAGTTTATATACTGGGCATGGCATGCTGCAGTATGGAATACCCCTTTGGCTAGTTTGGGTCAGGTGTCCTGTCTCTGGTTCTTCCTGGCTTCCTGTGCCCCTCCTCACTGGCAGAACATGAGAGACTGAAAAGTTCTTGATTGGAGTAAGCACTACTTACTAACAACTAAAACATTGGTGTGCTATTAGCATTGTTCTGGGGCTGAAACACAGCACTGTATCAGCTACTAGGAAGAGGATTAACTCCATCCTAGTCCAAACCAGGACAGCAGGATATCCCATTCATCCCTGAGTATTAATGATGTTGCCTAATGAGGCTAGCAATTACTTTCTGATGGTGCTGAGCTAATGTCATTTCTGCAATAATTTATTTCCTTCAAGATTAATCTTTTCTGCTTTTCGCACAGCTGGGTGTGTGTGGCAGCCTGGACGTGCCCTGGGAAGAAGGTGAGGAAGAAGTACGTCAGCCTTCCTTGAAGGTTCATCTGCAACACAGGGCAAGTGTTTCCTCTTCCTCTGGGTCCTGGGTTTCACAGAGCTGGAAACCTCAGTCCTGGATTTAAAGGAAAGCAAAAGCAAATGACTTTCTAGGATCACCACTGCTGCATTCCAGCTTTTTCCATAGGAGGGAAGGAGAGGTTATGAGCAGATGCAGAAGGACAGATTTTCTAGGTTAGCAGTGAATTATAAAGTGGCTTTTCATTCTCTTGATGTTCCCACTGGATTTTGCAGTGAGATGGAACCTCTGGAGGTCCCTCTGGAATTAATCTATGTCAGGTTGCAACTCTAAATACTTTATTTGCAACTGATAACTACCTCTCAACCAGCCCTTGGACTCAACCAAGGGCAGTAGTAATGATGGAGCTGATACAAACCTGCTTGTTTATATGAGTTGAGTGATGGAGGGATTGCAACATCTGAGTTGTCAGTGGCTGTGACATTGCTGTCATGTTTTAAAGTGCTTTAATTTTTGTCATGGGAGCAGGTGACTACTCATCAGCCATGGCCATGTGTAGCTGTAAGTATCCAAATGTTGGCTATGAGAGGCAAGGACAAGTGTTAAAATACAGTCAGTGTCCTTCTCAGTCAAATAACATTGACCTCAGTGCATGTAAGACACACAGAATATATTTCAAATGTATGCGTTATACATTTTGGTTGTATTTCAAGAACTCTCTCCATCTGGGCCCAAAGCTTGCCTCAAATGAGAGTCAGAAATGAATTTGGCAGTGCCCACCTCCTGCTTTCACATCGTAAGAACCTCTGTGTGTTTTGTGCATGCCAAAATGTACAGCATGGTTTGCAAGCCAGTGAGGAAGCATGGCCAGCCTGAAACAGCACAGGCTTTGTAGGCAGGTCTGCACATGTGAAACCTTACAGTTTTGTCCTTACCTGGACTTCCTAACCATGCACGCACAGCAGTTTCAGACACCAATATCTAACAGAAGAGGGTGTGAAATCACAGTCTGCCACCAGCAGAAGTGCTGTGTGAGCTATTGCTGTTGTCGGGGCTCTGAGAGCACCCATGGGACAGACTTTTCCTGGGACACTCACCCACAGCCCTGCCCACGAGTACGTGGGCTTACTGTGGGGGCACAGGAGGAATGGAGTTGCCCCATGAGGAGAGACATGGGACAAGGGTAGAGACCCTGAGCAGGCCACGGCACCACAGTAGGCAGGGAAACGTGGGTTCCATCAGGGACAGTAAAACCTAGTGGTGTCTAATAACTAATATGAACTTTCAGCTTTGCAAAGTAAGATTTAATTTGGTCTGTTAAATTACTTTCAAGGTGCCTGATATGAATAGCTTCAGGTAGGACTTATTTTTGGAAGATAGAAGACTGGCACATCCCAAGAGCAATTCTGTGTCTGCTCAGCTTCCAGCCACACCTGAAAACATTCATCAGGACATTTGTCTTCATTTATCTGAAGTATTGAAACACCTCAGCACCCACTGTGTGATCCGCTGTAAACACAGGGCAACCTCCAATTAGCTTGGAAAAAAAAAAGAGGCAGTGGCAAGATAATGACTGCAGATATAAGGACAACTGGTGTACAAATAACCAGCCTGTATGTTAAACATATAACTCTGTGTATTTGACTCACCACCAACAGAACAACAGACTGCTGCCTTATTTGAAATCATTGCAGGGGCTGTTGGGCTGTCACTTCCCTTCCCACCCTTACTGGCTGCTGGAGTGAGCAAGAGGCTAATGGAAGAGGCAGTGCTTTGTGAAAAGCAGCTCCCTCCCCTGTGACACAACCTCCAGAGGCTTTCCTGAACCCCCCTGGAAGGGTAGGTACAAATTAAAGACAAGCCATAACCAGGCCCTGGGGATTGTTGTTAGCGCTGCAAAATCTCTTTTGCTGGCTTAAATAAATAAAGAAAAAGCACATAGAAAATGACTGCAAGAGCGGGATGTTGGGAGACAGCCAGCATAACATGTGGAAAAGCACCACAGGACAATCTAACATGGCAGTTAGGAGTGCCATGCTACTTGGGCACAGGATCTTTTCCGCGATAGATGTCAAACTTCGAAAAACCTGGCATTCCCAAGGATGGCCCACCTTCCCCTTTGCTCACTGAAAAAAAGGGAATAGTTTGCCAGAATTGGGGACGGTTGGACAGTTTCTGAGATACTTTTTCAGATCTTTTCCCACTGAAACAGAAGTCTCATTTTTCCCAAAGTGAAGGCTGATGGGTCTAGATGCTTGGAATCTTACTTTCTATCCCCACACAGACATACTGTTGACATCATACAGCTCCCAGCATGATAATTTTCAAATTGATCTAAACTTCCCATCAATAGTAACTCAAAACGTCATATGTATCATGATAAAAAATACAAGCAAAAAAAAAGCCACATATTGTTTTAATAACTGAAATAAAATGTCAGTGAAAGAATTAAGATAAAGAAACAGCAAAAGCAGAAAACATGTCTTCTATGTTTAGTGAGTCATTCAGCCTATAAATGGACTGCAGGAGTCTCTTAAAACGCGTTTTTTCCAATCTATTTGAGGTACAAGAGGCTGTAGTCACGTAGTTCCATATTTTTGCTACAGGCATTGAAATACCAAGCTGTTTTCTACCTACCCTGATACTTGTCCTGTTGTGCTGCTCTGGGCAAAAGCCATGTCACCTAAGTCCTGCTATCCATGTGGACAAGCTTTACATTGCCTGCCCATTTAGTGAGACTTGGGAAATCAGAGTGTCATTGGGTCTCTGGTTTGGCCCCTCTAAGAGTGCAAAAGCAACTATTCATTATTTCTTTTTGACACTGTGCAGGGCCAGGAGGAAAGGAGCTTCATTTGTGAAACACTAAGCCATGTAATTTCCTATCAAGGCCATTAAAATATTTCTCCTCAGCTTTATAGTGAAGATCTATCTTTATGAACCAAGTGGGGATGGTGCAGCATCCCCACGTACCTATATGGCTTTCTCCTGGACATCTGTACGTCTGTCCAAATGAAAGTGAATTGCTGCTGTTAAACCAAAGAAAAGCTGAATTACAAATTGTTTTGTTGTGACCAGTTGTTCTCATGAAACTCAGCTCTTGTGTTCTGTTATAGGTGATTGCTGTGATCTTCAAAAAAGACTCCTAGTTGCAGGGTAATAGGCTGATCTGATGTCCTTTGTAATGGGTGGAAAGATCTGATGTCCTTTGTAATGGGTGGAAGGATCTGATGTCCTTTGTAACGGGTGGAAGGATCTGACTTCTTTCCAGCGGGATTAGGATAAAATTGACTTTGATGAAGACATCCATCAAGACCCAATTTTCTCTCTTTCCAATCAGAGAGTAAAATTAAAGGCATATAAGTAAACCCATAACTCAGCCCACTGTCTTGCAGATGTTAATTTCCTCAACACTTGTTATTTCAGGAAGCTTAAAAATGCTGAAGTTAAATAGATTTTTTTGGCATGACTTAATTCTTAATCTTTCAGGTATCATAAAAACCAGCCAGAAGATATATATGTCAGAGAAATCCATGTGTGGCCCCTCTGAGCTGTGCTGGGACAAACACAGAGCTGCCTCAGCCCTGCCTTTGCATGGGAGCCAAGTGGGAGCAAATTGCTTGCTGTCACCAGGAGAGCACAGCTATTTGACAGCAACATATTTGACAGTGGCATATTTGGGGATTCCTGGATGGCATGTATGTACCCTGCGTGACTGTACCTGGTACATATTGCAAACTGCTGCAGAAATCTCTTTCCAAAGACTGTTGAGCAGGGCAGGAAGCATATTCTTCCATCTCTCAGCTCAGGGGACTGCGTGTGAATGTGGTGATGTGTGAAACCTTCAGGACCATGATCTCTAAAGGGTTACAGCTAAAATGTCTGTAGAAAATCAGCTTAAAAATGTTATACAACAAAACATGTTATTGCTGGTATTTGAGTTGGGCTTGATAATGCATTTCAGCTAAAATATTTCTTTGATTGTCACAGAAATATGTGGGGAGCCAAGTGTTTGCTTTCAGTGTGTAGAATATATTTGGTTGCATTTCATTACCAGAGGCTAATTGTCTGAGAAACAGTTTTCACTTCCAGAATTCCTGATACGGTGCAAAAAAAAGCCCAACCCAGAAAGGCTACTGGGAACCAAGAAGCCTTATGTTGCTGATTATTTAGGAGTGAAGGATTAGTAGTGGCAGTCAGTATTTAGGCACCTCTTGAAAGAAATGTAGGTTAGTTCTTGGATTGATGTGGGTGCCCAGCAATCCTGCCCAGCACTGAAGTTAAAGCACCACGTGTATACTCCACTGTTTGTTTATAAATACCTCAATAGCCTTTTTCAGTAAAATATGGAAATTCCTTCATTCTGTAGCTGCTCTCTGTTAGATCATTAAGCATGTCAATACTGCTGAACAATCAAACGGAGAAAAAAATGGTTTAATCTGCTTATGCTGGAGTGCTTACTTATTACAATCATTCATCAACAAGACCTGAAAAAAAAGGGGTTTGATTATATCCATTGGTTAAATACTGTGTGGCACACAAATGTGGCAAACACAAGAAAAAGATGGGCATCCTGCCTGATAAAGAATTACACTGGAAGTGAAAGGCTGACCTACAGTCAGCAAATGTTAATCATTTTTACACCAAAGTGAGTGTAACGTTTCTATAGGGAAATTACTTCAATCTGGTCAGTGCAAGGAGCAGTTTGTATAATCGGATTGCAAATAAGGTTTGATCACATTCCAGCTTAATCTACTCTCTGAGCACCATTTACAGCACTAAATCAAACACTGGGAAGCTGCAGGTGCTGCTTTACAGTCATTACACCCAAGGGGCAGGGACTTGGTAATAAACAGCAAATAAATTGAAGCACTGACTTGCCTGCTACGGGGCATTTCTAATTATCCTCTAGTTTAGCTGGAAATTGTCATGCTCTCATCACAGCCTATTTTAACTGCTGCTGAATAAGTGTGACACTTTTAGACTGAATTAACTGAGAATATGAAGAAATGCTTTTTTTCTTTTTTTTTTTTAGTGTTGGATCAGAAGTAGCTTGCTAGGATGCAAGGAAGACATTCTGTTTTCATGTCTCCACGCTGGAAGTAGAAACATAACAACTATAAGCCTCATATATTTTAATTATGGACTGAAGACCTACTGAAATGAACAGCACTTGTCATGATAGCACACACAAACAGGCTGCTAAGTAGGGCTTCAGTCTCCTGTGCTGATCCAGGATTGCTGCTGGTGGTGTTTCCCAGCAAAGTTGATGTTGAGAATGAATGGCGATGAAGAAAGCAGCATGTTGTTGTTGTGATATATTTAAATAAGTTTAAGGAGAAGGGAGGAAGATGAGACCCCTAGCTTGTAAAAAAAAAAGAAAGTTGTTTGTAAATGTACAGGTAATTGCAATGATTAAAAGCCACAAATATCTTAGCCATTTGTGATATCTCCAGATCCTCCCACCCGGGTTTCATTCTAGTAACTTGTCAACACAAGTAATATTCAGGAGGAATGTTGATATAAAAAGACACCTCTGCTGGGAAGTGGGGCACTGTAGCAGCAAAGGTATGTAATATACCTTGATGAGAGGTGATGTGGTGATTATTTGCAGTACTTCTAGTAGGATGTGTGATATGCAGGTATCCTGACAGCTGCAGTTGCGAAACTGCTGTGTAGCTCAAACCCAAAACTAAATGGTTTTCTGTAGAGGTGGGGAGATGCAACAGGGCTGATATTAGGAAGCCTTCTAGCTTTTACAGCTAGAATGAAGACAGTTGTACTAGCTAAGACGTGCACCTTTCTTCTCCAAGAAGACACAATCGTGTAAATTTCTAAACCACATTGAAGTCCCAATTTGTGATCATATTTTTATGCAGATGAGATGCTTTTTATTAATATACTGTGAAATAAGATTCATAACATTTAGGAAATTGTTCCCCCTAATATCCCTAAAGAAGTGTTCAATAGGTAATAATAATGAATGCAATTAGATCACAGATCTGCAAATATTCTTTTTTTCATTTGCTAATAAACAAGAAACAATAGGTAAGCCTTGGGTTTGTATCTTTTAGGACTTCAAGCAGTTAATAGCATAAATGATTCCAAGAAAAACATATAACTGCCAGGTTTAGGGTTTGCCTTTAGAGAGGTCAAGGCAGGAGATAACACTGCAGTGTAGCTCCTGTCATCTGAGCTGCAAATAATCTCAGCTCACTGACATCAACTTCCAGGCTCCAAGGAGTGAATAAGAACTGCCTAACCACTGGGCCACAGTATTTATTCCAGCAGGGGGTAAATGGATCTTTCCTGCTGGATAAATACTGGAATGATGGTGGAGCAGAGACTGCCCTAGTGCCCACTGAAATACTGTTGGAGTTTCAGTATCAAATACAGGAGCAGGGGCTGTAAGTGTCTGATTTGAGCTATTTTATGGGAAGAATAGACTATAATTGAACCAAGAAGATAAAAATAGTTAAAGGCCAGAAAGACTGAGATCTCTGTTTCTGTTGGGTCCAGTCATTTTCTACCCACCAATTAGGCTTCAAAGCTGCATATTTATTTGTAGATGTTATCACAGGGGCATAAAGCATTTTCCCACTCTTAATACTTGAGGTTTTTTCTCCCCAAATAGCTACTGTTATTTCCAGTGCCCACAGCCAGGACCACTCAACATTAGCTGGAAACTTTATTTTTTTTTTCTTATGGAAATGCAAAGAATGTTCCTTTGTTACATGTTGATTTGGTATGGTATCTGCATTTAAAGTGCCTCCATGTTGTAGATGAGCTATGCTTTTCACATTATGTTCTTTCTTTTGGTTTTCAGGCAAATTAATTAACATGATACAGAAAAGGGAGAATACAAATGCTGAAGCCCTCACTTTAAGCCCTCATACTCTTTTGTTCTCCATTATTGCACCAAATTATTTAATTGGGTCTCTCTGATTGTGCACAGACACAGAAAAGAACACAGTCTATTGTGAGAAGCCCTACAACCATAATGCAGTATCAAATTCAATTCCCATCAAAAGTGCTTGCTGCTAAAAGCCTGTACTGTGGCTGCAGATTAATGAAGATCTGCATTGAGCAAAGTGGTGGTCGTAGAGACATTATTTTTCTCCAATAGAAGGCCTATTCTTGAAGAACAATAAAAGCATAGAAAAGCGTTAGTCTGCTTATGGATGGAAATAAATCAAAATGAATAAGAGGGTTGATGGAAATAGTCTGAAAGCAGTAGAGTGGAATTCTGAAAATACTGTTTTTGTTTTGTAAGGATTTTTTTTTTTCCCATAGTGTCTCAAAAATGCTGCTTGATGGAGTCTCAAAAGCCTTGGAGTGAAGGACAAATTTGAAAAATCAGAAACTAATTGCAGAAAATCAGCATTTCAAAAATGCATTTTTTTTTCTGCAGAAGCAGATTGCACAGATTCCAGACTCAAAATAAGAAAATAAAAAGTAAAGAAGAAGGAAAATCAATCATATTAAGTAATAGATGAGTCTAATCCAAAGAACAAACAACAGCTCTGAAACAGTCACCTTCAGATGAACTTTTCTTCTTTTATCCTTCCTCTTGACACAATTTTGTACATGGTTTTTCTTTTCAATTCTTCCAGTGTCAAAATCAACTTTGTGCTTCTTTGTATTAACTGTTAGGGCCAAACTCCATCATGCTTACCAGCAATAAGGACACCACCATCAACTGTAGCGGGACAAGCATGTGATGGTAATACTAAGCTCTTTAGAGCCTAGTGGTTGCTCCGTTTGTACTTACAGGTGGTATCATCTTTGCATTGCTCAATGCTGGATGGACTTGATGAGCAGAGTCCTTGGGTAAAGCAAACAGGACATGCTGCAATTAGTGACAGAAAGTTAGAGAGGAGGGGACCCACGCTCATATCATGTAAGGTCACCCACCAAGTGGAGACAGCCATGCTAGGATGCAAGATCTTATCTCTGGAAGTTTTTCCTCCTCTGCTTTGACTGCATAAAAAAACCCAGAGCGTTTGGATTCCTGACTTGGGTGAAATGTTGGGAGCCTAAACCAAGGTCAGATGATCTTGAAACAGAGATACCAATTTTAGTTTAATCAGGAAGTGGTTCCACCTGTAAACTGAGGATACATGTTTAGAAATAAATCCAGAAGCAGATCCAGGACAACAGATGCTTTATTTTCATTGCATTATGCTACTTTACACCAGGTCTTTCAGGCCCAAGTCACTCACAGAGCTGAAACACTTTCTTTGAGAAGAATGCCCATTCTTCAAAGAAGTCATTGGTGTGAAAGACTGAGCAGTAACAAAACTTCTGTCCAGAGCTGGAGTAGCTGGTGGGTGATTCAGTGCATTGCCATTATTCAGAGGCCTACAGTGGCTTTTCCTCAGTGGTAAACTTCTTCATGTTGAATTATATTGGCCTATTCAACCCATTAATTTATGCAGGATAAAACAGAGCTCATCGTAGCTATTGAGTGAGAAGAGATGCAAGTTCTTCTTAACTGGTAATCAAGAGTGTGTCCTCAGCCCACCTTACAGACTTAGAGTTTTCACTTGGCACCTAAGATTTAAATAGCTGCTGGTTATGAGCATATTGACAATGGAAACAAAGTGGAGATTATTTTCTTGATCTGTTTTACCCTGGATTAAATCACACGAAGCAGCTTTGAATTATACTTTAGAATAATTTGATATTGAACTAAGTTCTGCTCTTTCGTATTCATTAGTATCTCTCAGTCCAAGCTCTACGTTGATGAGAAGATCTTCCAGAAGAGCTCCAAGGATCTGTGTTCTTCTGGTTATACATGTAGTGCAACTAAGCTTAAGAAATGTCTCAATTTTTTTAAAGGTCTCAACTCCAGCACCCTGTACGCTCTTGGAAAAGCTGTCCTTGCACATCCAGGCCTTACTTCTCTGATTTCAGGGTTCTGTGAAGAGGGATCTGGCGTGGAGGCACTGTAGATGTTGAGTGGGTCTAAAGGCCACTCAGAAATGGATGCCAGAGGCTAGGAACTCATTTGGGAATGGTCTGGGTATGAGCACCTATAGTAGTAGCTCATATCTGTGCAGGATTTGGACCTTAACTAGGCAAGTTAGAATACACATCACATTTACGTTGGCCTGGGCCTTTTACTTGCAGTCTTATGATCTTTGCACAGACTGAAGAGCTGCTGAATAGTGATGTTGAATAGAAATGCCTGAAAATATAAGAGGGTTAGCCATAGCACACAGTTTCACCAGCAGAGGATTCAATGGCTGTGACATGTGCTGGGTATCCCACATTTCTGCATGGTCTGAAGGAGACAGCACAGGACTAGAGACCCATGCTCTTCTGGAGACATAGCTGGAGGCCAGCGGGACACCTCATGGTGCCCAAAGTAACATCATTGCTTCTATATAACAGAGTGCCCAGCTCCTTTGCAGTGCTGTATCATGGGCCTGTCCTGTGCCAGCAATGGGGAGCCTTCCTGGTGGGTTAGACTGGTTAAAATTGACAGACTGAACACATTTTCTAGCACAAAGTATTTGTTTTCTTGTTCCTTGCTTAGTTTGTTCCCTCTTACTAAACTTCTATTTGGTGGCTGATGGTAGCAATCTAGTTGAAGTCTGAGTTTTAGGCAGCATCGATGTTCATCACCCTCTTCATCATTACCCTTTCCTTACCATCCTTTTCCCAAATACCTGTGATGGACCTCACCCTGAGGTCCATGAGGTAAACACTGCCACTGGGAGCTGGATGTGCTATTCAGGTAGGTGCTCCTGGGTGTTCACCAGCATGTGAGTGCAGACTCAGTAATCTAAAACCACTGGGAGCTGAAACAGTCCCAGGCAGTCAGAGACCTACTTATTCTCCCATTTCCAGAGGAAGTAAAAGCATTTTCCTTCACTCAGGAGATGCTTGGAGATGATTTCGTACAGCCTGAAATGGGAAAAGAAGGAGCTCACTGTGTATCTTCCTAAGGTCACCAGGCTGCAGACTGCAATGATCCAAGTTTTTGGTATGATCATAGAATCATAGAATGGTTGGAAGGGACCTTAAAGATCACCCAGTTCCAAACCCCCTGCAGAGACACCTTCTACTAGACCAGGTGAATCAAAGTCATGTCCAATCTGGCCTTGAACACTGCCAGGGATGGGGCAGCCACAGCTTCTTTGGGCAACCTGTGCCAGTGCCTCATCACCCTCATAGTGAAGAATTTCCCTCCCTTCCCTCAGTTTAAAACCATTTCCCCTTGTCATAGCTCTACATGCCTTTGTAAAAAGTCCCTTCCCAGCTTTCTTGTAAGCCCCTTGATATCCCTGCTCATTTTCAGTTCAACTCCCCAGCACTGCCAGGTTAAAACTGAATTCAACATTGGTAGGTCTCATCCTATGAAACTTTGTGACTTTTTTGGAAGTTTTACAGGTATAAACTTTACAGCCCGTGGCAGGGGGGTTGAAACTAGGTGATCTTAAGGTCCTTTCCAACCCTAACTATTCTGTGATTCTATGAAAACCCTAGAAAGAAGATCATAAACTGCCACCAGCCTATGCCAGCTGACAGGGAAGCAGGTGTGGGAGAGGGCTGGGTGATGCAATGCCAGGACTCTATGTCACTGCCAGGGGCTGAGTCCCTGGTCTAAGCCCTGTTATCTTTGGTAGCTACAAAGCAGCTTCATGTTGGCCTTGTAGGGATGTGAGAAGTTGAGAAGGCTGACTGTTGCTCTTCATGGCTGTGCTCCTGTCTTCATTAGGTCACATGGAGTTTATAATCCCCACAAGCCATGTCAAACAAATTAATTACTTTGGATAGCAGTATGCATGTGGTAACTGATTCCGTGCCTGACATTTAAATATTCCTGCTGAACCCTAACCCAAGACTAATAAAACATAAAAAAAATAAAATGGAACATCTTTTCTCAGCTTGTTTGATCAGACAAGAAACTAAATAAAGTCAGACAAAAGTATATTGAGGTCAGACATAGCTCCTTCACCATCTCACTCAAATCATGCACTTTTGCTAGGAAACAAGTGGTGTAAAATGGCACTGTTTTATATACCTACTTTTGTTCTAGAAAAATGAAGGTATGAATGAAAATCCATCCCATTCTGGGAGAGAAACTCTGGGCTTTGCTACAGCCTATGTGATCACTCCACATTCAATACTCAACCATTGCATTTCTGATACTGAATTATCTTGCCATGAATTCTTCAGTAGGTATTCTAAGCTGCAATTTGAGGGCTAATGACTAAAGTTTCTCATTGGGCAGTTCCTTTCCTGGGCAAAACTTCCCTCAGTAAATGCTGTGACCATCTTGTGCCTGCACTGTCTTCAAAACATCTGTCTCTGGCAACAAAAGCACTTTAGACATAGTAAGCCTTGCACTGTGTTATAACTTTCATATTACCCTTTGCACAGCCATTTTATATCGGCTGCATGCTGTGTATCATTCATTGCGAGTTTACTTCATTCTCTGGATTCATAGCTGATGCTCTCTGGACCATAAAATTTCAGCTGCAAAACCAGAACATCTCATTATTTCTGAAATATCAAGCTTGTATCTTCTTGATAAATAATTCCTGCTAGTATAATGTATCAGACTAAAACATATTTTCTGAGGCCAGTGAGGTTAAAGCGGCAATCTCACCTTTTTTAATTTTTTTGCCCTGAAGACAGTGATTTCCATATATAGAGTGACCCTGGTTTGTGTTGAACATGGGGAATGAGGATGAAGCATGAAACGACACATATTGCTGTCAGAGATTTGAAATGAGGCCTGCTAACCTGTAGGCAGCCTTACAGGACTAATCAGTCCCTCACATTACCAATGTATTCAGATTGCTGCATGCGGCAGCCAGCAACGGCCAGGGAAGTTTCCTTTTTTTATCACTGCCATTGACAAACATTACATTTTAATGCGATTCTCCCCTGCCATCCACTGCCTGAAAAAAACAAACCCAAGTCTTTTGACACCATATCTCTGAGACACTGGTCTCATCTGGTTTCCTTGATGCTTGAAGAGTGGGTGCAACTCTGTTGATTTGCTTTTGAATATACATTAGTCAGCAGTGCTTAAACAGCAGATAACATTTTTTTTTTTTTACCCTTGTAGCTGGCAACACAAACTCTTTTGAATTCATCTTGTTTCTTAAACTTTGCCTGTGAAGTTTATAGGAGCCTAAAACACCTGAGCTGAGTTTGTTTGGAGACGATGGAAGATGTGTGAGCAGGAATGAAAGACACAGACTGCCTTTTGTTCACAAGACTTTTCTTCTTTATAGTATTCTAAGCGTCAGTCAAAGCATTAGCAAAAGAGCCTTTTGAATCCATAAACTCCTGACTTTCCCATTCAGAGCACACACCTAACAAAGGCTGGTTTTACCTTTTTGCAAGACAGAAGTTACCCTACCCTAACCCTAACCCTAAACCCCCCCCTCCTCCCCCAATAAAAGTCTTAGCAAGTAGTAACCACCTAGTATGTAAATCCCTTTAAGTAAGAATTACATCACGAAGCTTTTGGGGAGGAAAAAAGCATAGTACGAAGAGATGGGTCAAGGACATAGGCCATACTCACCTCTTGTCCCAGCCCAAGCAGAAATCCACCTGGCATGCTAATTCCACTCCTTGGTTCCCCATCCCTCTGCAGGATTTCTGTTGGATCTGGGATCCATAAGGGTTGATCACTGGTACTGTTTTGAAGCTAACAGCAACACAGTGAAATCTGAAACAAGGAGGAAAAGTAGCCATTAGTGCAGAGGCCCAGCACATCACTTGCAGGCTTAGCATCTCCAGCACTAGTCCCCCTGTCTTGGGATCCTGCCTCCCATTGCATCCTGTCCACACATCCTGGAAGACATGGGTTTTGCTCCTGTTCAGCTGCTAACCCTCCTCCCAAAGGAATAAAGCAGTGGTGTGGTCTCTGCCCTTGTGTCACCACTTTGTCCCTGTTTGGGATCCTTTGTATGAGGGGAGCAGTGTAGCTTACATTGTAGCTGGCTATGTTTGGTTACAGACTTGGATTAAGGATCAGAGTCATAAATAAAGCCGTGCTCATCTTCAGAAGGTGCTGCTGCAGGGTGGCTGAGGATGAGGTGATCCACCCTGCCTCCCGACTCAGGGCTGTGCATTCCTTTCCCCTCCCTTATTCTGGCACCAGTGCTTATCCAAATCTTTAGTGAGCTAGCTCCAGGCAGGAAACTAGCCAAATTTAACTCAGGATTAAAAAAAAAAAACCCAAATAAATGGAAATTTAAAACTGTTGCAGAACCCAATCCTAAATGTGCTTAGCAGCTCCTGGAGATAATGAACATCCCACAGGTTCAGACCCAACCTCATCTCATCTTGGAGAAAAGGGAGATGAAAAGAAGATGTGCTGGCCTAGAACAGTGACTCCACACTTTGGTGAGTCCACAGTGAATCCTTCGGCATGGTGCAGGGGTGCTCAAGCCAGCTCCACAAAGAGCAGCTCTAGCAATGGCAGTGGTATGGTCACATTAGCACAGTGCCTTAGCTTGATGCTCCTGCTGAGGGGTGATCAAGTGTGTAACTCTAACCTGGCACTAGCTGGCCAGCCAAGGCTATGCCATGTCACAGGTCTCCCTGAGGTGTTGTGTACTTGCCAGCCCTGTGGGGACATGCTGGACATGCTGGACGCTTTGGCTAGCACTGCTCAGCCGTGCGTGGGCAATCACACTGAGCACTGGACCTCCATTGGGTTTAACTGCTGCTGAGAGTCAGTCACCCTGTGGACGCTCCACTGGATGCTCCTCAAGCACACTTCCTCAACATGGAGATCAAATCCCCACCTTGTCAATGTGTGTAATTTCTCAGCACTTCTTTCCTTCTCAGAAGGATTTACCTGGAGGCTCGACTTACCACAAAACTCAAAAGCAGCTCTGGGGAAATGTTTACTCTTCATGAAACAGAAAAAGAGAAAGTTCCCACTGAGGTTTTACATGGGTGTTATTTCCCCCCTTGTGTAATGTATGCAGTTGAAATATTTTTTCTTTTTCCCTTGAAATAAAAGAGCTTCAAAGGCAGTTTAAATAAATAAATAAGCTTGATGAAGTGATAGAATTTTTCTGGAGGAGAGATCATCAGCAAATTTATTTTAGATTCTTTTTTTTTTTTTTTT
>NDXB01003610.1:0-35585 GCA_002631895.1 Agapornis roseicollis | reverse complement strand
TTTTGTGGGGGGATCCTCAGCCAATTTTTTTTTTATTTTTTTTTTTTTTTTTTTTTCAAACTACAGCATCTTGTTTTTAAAAAGCTGTTTGAAGTCTTTGAATTTGCCCTTTGGACCCATTTAAATCTGATTTCTAATCCTTTAGTCTCTGCAATCATATGAAACCTCTATTTCAGTATTATCATTTGAGTCCTAAGTATTTGCTAAATGCTTACTATATCATTAAATATTTGCCATATAGTTGTGATTAAGATGTAGAGCCCTCAAAAGAGGTTGATAACAGTTTAAACTACTTTGGGGTAAATGAAGGGATTTAAAAGATTAGAAAAGGAGTAACAGCTGTTAAATATGTACAGATATTTTTTAAGTTTTGTTGATTTTTAACACTTGTAACAAACAATGGAATACAGGAGGTGTTTTTGCTTGCTGTATTTGCAATTTCCAAACAATTACAAATCAGGTATCCCTCTCATCGTTCAGCAGGGTATTTCACCTCCAAACTCCACCATTCAAACTCTTTACGAAGCTGATTACTCTCTAGCAAGGCAGATACCAAACCCATGTGATCACAGACCCTGCGATCCAGGCTGGGGAGCCAAAAATGTATTCTGCAGTGGGGGCATTCGTGTTCATCCTTTAAATAAAGGCTCCAGGCATCAACTCACCCCAGCTGTGTTGCCTTTTTGCTGCAGTGGGTGCTGTGAAGGTGCTTTCCCAGAGCCATAGAGCTGGGAAAGGAGAAGGGTAGGATGTGGAGAAATGATCAGGTCTCTGTTGGGATGGCATCAGGCCACTACTTGGGCACACTGGTGTATCTGGGGGCTGGGCAATGCCAATAAAGGAACCATTAAAGACTAGATGTGATTTCATCTGGAGAATTTAGTATGGGTTACCGTCTTGTCAAATTAGGAGGGGGGTATCTCAAAAAGAGAGTTGAGGGCTGAGTCATTGATTTATCTCAGAGATCTAAAATTTTTAAAGCTCATACAAAAGCCTCTTCCCACAGGTTTTATTTTATCCCTGTGGAGAAGTGGGTTTTCCTACACTAAGAGAGCTTCTGTCAGCCACACAAGTAAGAAAGCTTTTCTGGTTCAAGCATTCAGCTGATGATCAGTTATTATTATACCTTAGGGCAGCAGCCATGATGTGAGTGGTGCTATGAGAGAAAGACTGCATGAATAGGTCTTACCATAACATGACTAGAGTCTAAAAAGGCAAATAGAAATAGCTGTGTGCCAAGGGTACCTTGTTGCAGAAAATAGTGACCAAGCACATTTGCACAGACAAGAGGATTTTTCCCAGATGACCAGGATAAGGATCCTGATGGGGCTGCTGCACCACTGAATACATTCCAAGATGCGAGGGGAGCGGATTTGGACTTGGAAATCAAGCTTGCCTGGCAGCAGCTGGGAAGGTGTAAGACCACACCTAAAATGTTGTGTTTATGCCAGGTGCTGTTTTACAAGATGGGCAGCAGAGCAGGAGAAACAGAGCAGAGAAGAGCAACAAGTATGAGAGAAGGCCTCAGGTGTTCCAGCAGGGAAGGAAGGCTAAGAGAACAGATGCTGCATTCATTGCAAGAGAGGAGGCAGACAAAAAGGACTGTGCAATGAGATACTGAGAAGTGACAAAAAGCTAGACACCAAGGACAAGAGAATAGAACAGAGGTGAAGGAAGAGAAGACAAGTTTTTCACAATGTTTCTGCATGCTCTTTTCCTATAGGTAATTAGCATGAGGACCACAGTAACCCACAATCGTCAGGCAGTCCTGGATGTGTTTACAACACACTGGTTTGCTGCACTGGCAGGAGAATCTGCAAAGCCTCTTGAAAACCCCCTTGTTAAAATTCTCCCACCATACTGGGGGTTACATGGCAGAGATAAAAATCAAAAAAGCTAAGACACAAAATACGTTTCAATTAGCAAGGGACATATGAAGCAATCAAAAGTTCTTCAACACAACAGAAATAAAAGGAGTATAATGGGAACTGTAATACCAATTAATAAAAGGCAAGGAGAACAAATAAATGATGAGGCAGAGCAGACTGAAGTTCAATATGTAATTTGCTATGGCCTTCTTCTCCCTTCCCCCCCCCACCCCAGAAGAAAAAAAATATAAACCAAATTGTGTACAGCTATTTATCAAAATTAGTTTTTAGGAGGACACAGGAACTCCAGCCAGGATTTAACAAAACCAGATCACATTGCAGAATAATTCTGTCAGGTAAAGAGTCAAGCTAAAGGGGACACAATTCATGCTACAGCACCAAAGAAATGATTTGCAGGCAGCCATGAGGCAGTACTGAGCTACTTACAAATCAAGCTTTAGTACCTATTGTTGGATGTAATGGTGACACTGAGCTGAGATTTTGGATCCCTAAGCTGGGCTCTGATCTCTGCACTGGGCAGTCAGTTAGATGTGGAAGTGCTGAAGCCCTTTATTAGACCTAGCTCACTGCCATTTTGGCTCCTAAATTAATTTTCTAGGCTTATGGGATAGTCACACAAACAAGTTACTCTGATGGAGGAGGAGATGTAATCTTAGAATCGTAGAATCATAGAATAGTTAGGGTTGGAAAGGACCTTAAGATCATCTAGTTCCAACCCCACTGCCATAGGCAGGGACACCTCACGCTAAACCATGTCACCCAAGGCTCTGTCCATATATATATGGCTCTGTCCAGCATAACTTAGCATAAGTCAGCTGCCTTGCAATAACTGTCAGTGCACTAGTTCTTACTGTGCGATACATGCAGGAGAGTTTCCTCCTCAGCAGGTAAATGAGGGGATAAACAGCCAGGCTAGAGAGGGAGAATTTACTGCTGGCAGAGGAGCAATTAAAGCCAGTCAGCTTTGAGTCACATTCACACTTTACTAGCAGGGAGTAATTAGTTCCCATATTCATATCCTTAGTGCTAGGATGCAGAGAAATATTTCTAAGGACAGATTTTTCCCTTTTGTATTCAACAGGCTGTACTTGAGGACATGGACTGTCAAAAGAACCACATGGCTTAATTGGTCTCCCAAGGCTGTTTCCCTTCATTCTTTTGTTATTGTCACAGGTGACCATTTAACTGGTAACTCATGAGTTACTTGTATAGGGCATCATGGCAGACTTGTTTCTGGCAGGAGGGAGTACAAGGTGTAAGAATACAGAAGAAATCCTCTGGAGAGCCTTGAGTAAAATACCAGAAACACACTTTGAATATGAAAAAGAGAAATATAAGCACTGAGACCAATTTCCAAGCCAAGTGACTTGGAAGTCAAGTCAAGACCAATAGTGTCTGTTGGAGGACTTTTACACTGTATGCTTTGGACAAATCTGTGAAACTCGTATTTAAACAGCCTTTTCAGAGTTCTGTAGTATTCACACACACACACACACACACACCAGGTAGTTGTGATATTGCTGAAAACTAAGTAGTTGTGACGCATCCTTGACAACCTGCTGTCAAAACCAGCCACCGAGAGCTTTTCCTAGTGGTAGACAGTGGAGCCATCAAGGTCCTTTGGAGCTTGTCTGTGGGAGCAGGACTTTTGTTCCTGCACCATTTCTGGACAGAAACAGGCATCTAGTGATTGCAGCACCCTTCTACAAGAGGAGGCAAATAGCTAGCGAAACAGAAAGACACTCAGGATGTCTGGGTTCAGGCAAAAGAGCATGTGGGAGCCTGGGGTGAGCCAGATGCTGAGGCTCCCATGGCAGCTCTTGGAGATCTGAGGTTGAGGTTGCTCAGGGGGAGCTCAAAGGGAGCAATGCACCTCTGCCTGGGCAGAGCAACAGCTCCTCAGGCTTTGCCAGCATCTGCACCAGGCTCCTGGGCAGACACCCCAGTGTGAACTCCTTGCTCAGGGAGTAAATCCCATTCCTCCAGCTGTGGTGAGCTCTGCCTTGTCCCCAGGTCATGCTCATGCAGCAGAGCCCCTTTCAGCCTCCCTCATGGTGCATATTTCTCTCTTCTCACCCTGCTAATTAATGTCAATGGGAGCCTTTCTATTGATTTCATCAGATGAGGAAACAACCAGCAAAGCGCCTGTACTGGCTAGCATGGAACAATTTGGAAAGGTACTGTTTGCTAGAGCAATGCTCCCCAGGTGAGTTGTGGGCTTTCTATAGCCCCAACCAAATATTACACCCTGTCCTAATTGGATTTGTTGGTTGCTGCTCTCACTTATCCTTTCATAAATCAATACTGCCAGTGAATTTAGGTGGAGGTGGCAACAATAACCTTTTGCATAATGTGGGGAAAAAATCCCTGCATCAGCCCCTGATGATCAGCCTGGGTTGTGTGTTTTACTGGATTTTTGATATTGCTATCGTTTGGCAACTGTTGGCCTGTCAGATTGAGAGGTCACCCACCAACCTCCATCAGAGATTTAAAAGCACTGTGAGGAAACTCCTTGTGTCAATTTGACTCAATTTGCAAACTAATGAGTTAAGCCCTCCCAATGTGTTTAGGGTCAGCTCAGATCTATTTGGGAAATATTTGACTGTTAGCATTTAAAGCCTCAGATGTGCCAAGCCCCATTTCCCCCTCCTGCTCCTCAACCCTCCCCAGGTTGCTCCCTCCTTTAATTTCCCTGCAGGTTTTAGAAAGGATGCATTAAATTAAAATCAGTAGCTGTTTTGTGAGCAGTCTTTTGTGACCAGTAATGAATGTAATGAGTGAAAAAGGATAGGGAAAACAGGATGATTAAATGATGCTGGGCTGTTTTTCACCCAGCAGTTTGCAATGTGACACAAATGGACAATTGGGGCTTTTCTTTTCCCATTAATTTGTATCTGTGTTTGCACTTGTCACATAAAAAACAGACTATTTACTAAAACATGAGGTAGGTAGCAGATGCCACCTCCTTTGGAGCTGAACCTGATTGACCTTATGTCTGATAGTACAGTTGCACAATGTTATTTTGGATTTTCTTGATGTTGGATGCAGGCCCAAGCACTATGGCAGCTAGTCTTTACTCTCCCATGCCCTTAGAAGGATTGGTATCTTGCCTTGTGTGCTTACTGTGTTTTATAGAAATACAGTAGTAATTTTGAAACACTTTTTCTACCAGCACTGAAGTGTGGTCAGGATTCAGATATAACAGGTTCCTTCCTACTGTTTTCTCATTCCCATGAACCCCACAAAACAACCCACCACATGGCAACAGCCATGATTCAGTACCCTAACCAGAGCAGAGCCCGTACAACTGCATGCATACAATTTAGAAATTAGGTGCTGTTGTATCTTCATGGGATTTGCATGGGGATTTAGGCAGGAGTGTATGTAGAGTTCTTGAGAGGCACGCTATGATGCAGTCCTGCCTAAGCTCTTGGAAATGAACACAATAATGGCTAAATGAGACTGTGTAAAATTGAGTCTATGAGAGCAAGGACATGCTCCATTCAGTGTTTCACTAAATGTATATTTGTAATGGGAGTACTTGTCACTCTTAGGGACCTAACAGAAGGCTGAATCAAGGACTGGTCTGGCTACAGTCAGCATCAAAATCCATACAGAGTGCCTATGCAATAATTCTCTCAGGTACACAGAGCAGTAATATTTAATTCAGAGTTAGAAGATATAAGCCGAAGCTGGACAGAGTGTAATGGATTTAAAGAATGGACTTAGATCCACAAAGAAATCAGGTATTTTTAACATGATTTTTACAGCTGCTGCACCCTGTGAAATGATAGGTCCTGTAGCTCCAATGGGGCTCTGATGAGTGTCATCATTGTCAGCGACAAATGACACATGCAGTCGTACTGCTGTGTCGAAGCCACAATACTTTATCAAAAGGCAACCTTATCCTACTACAAAGTAAACTCTTCATCCAATTTCCATTTCAATTTTATCGTTGCTGCTGACAAAAGTCATTAAAATGCACAAGCTAGCTCCACAATTATTCATTCAAATAACGCTTAAAATTGTAAGGGGTATTCTTGCTCTTGAACTTCCAGGGCTGATGTCCACACCTCACTGAAACGCTCCTTGAGAAAGACACAGATTAGAAAGTGGCCTTTCCATCCTGGTTCCTCTCTGCTTAATATCCATTTCTGTTCACAGGAGGAAAATGAACTCCCATGCAAATAAGGCAACAACGGTAAATAGTTTTTGTTTTGTTTTTATTGAATGGGAAAACAAACTTTAATTTGAATACTAAACCATCCAGAATATCTAGCTGAAAACATGTTTTTATTATTTACATTCCTAGGTTTGGCTTGTTATGCTCCTGGCATATCTATTCATATCTCTTGCAATATTTTTTCATTTCATATATTAATATTTAATATTCTTTATACATTGTTCAACCTTAATGGTTGTCTAATTTCTGTTTTTCATCCACAGAGAAGCTATTAATTTATGAGCATATAGGGCAGTAAGTAATAATTTGCATGAATGCCTTGAGCAGATATGCTTCCATAGGCCTCCCATAGCATAGACTTTGGAAAGGGTGATACCATCTATTGGACAAGCTTCAATGAACACTCTTTACAAGAAGAAGAAAAAAAAAGTTTTTTAATCCATAAAAAAGTCTACTAAGTGAAAAATCAAGAGAGATGACAGGAACTGGATTATTTCTAGTGTTTGTTTGGATTTTTTTCCCCTTTATTAATGTGTTAAATATATTCCTGTGGTTTAGAAAGCATCACAGAAACCGAAGTTTTCTGTACATCTTCAGGATTTACAATGTGCGTTACAAAAGATTCCCAAGCACTTGCTGGCCTGCAGAACATCCCTGCTCTGGGTATTCCCAGCCACAGTCTAGGACTCTCTTTCCAGAAGGTCAGAGATAATTTACACCCTGTGGTAAGAATCATAGAACAGTTAGGGTTGGAAAGGACCTTAAGATCATCAAGTTCCAACCCCCCTGCCATGGGCAGGGACACCTCACACTAAACCGTGCCACCCAAGGCTCTGTCCAACCTGGCCTTGAGCACTGCCAGGGATGGAGCACTCACAACTTCCTTGGGCAACCCATTCCAGTGCCTCACCACCCTCACAGGAAAGAATTACTTCCTTATATCCAATCTAAACCTCTCCTGTTTAAGTTTGAACCTGTTACCCCTTGTCCTGTCACTACAGTCCCTAAGGAAGAGCATCCCTGTAAGCCCCCTTCAGATACTGGAAGGCTGCTATGAGGTCTCCACGCAGCCTTCTCTTCCCCAGGCTGAGCAGCCCCAACTTCCTCAGCCTGTCTTCATATGGGAGATGCTCCAGTCCCCTGATCATCCTCATGGCCCTCCTCTGCACTTGTTCCAACTGCTTCATGTCCTTTTTATGTTGAGGACACCAGAACTGCACACAATACTCCAGGTGAGGTGTCACGAGAGCAGAGTAGAGGGGCAGGATCACCTCCTTTGACCTGCTGGTCACGCTCCTTTTGATGCAGCCCAGGATACAGTTGGCTTTCTGGGCTGCAAGCGCACACTGAAGCCGGCTCATGCTGAGTCCTTCTTCCACAGAAAGATGTCAATGTAAAGCACTAATAATGTTTACCATATATTACAGTCCCCAGAAGATGGAAATGAAGCAAATAATGGCATTTATTTAGCATTCTGTTGAGCATGGGGTGGAGAAAAACACGGCTGGTTAAATGCACGTCGTCTATTTTCATATACAACTCATTAGAGCATGTGAAATTATTTGCTCTAAATAACTTCACAAGTACAAAACATTTCTGATGGAAGAACTTTCTGAACAGTACACTCCAGAAAATATCAAAAGTTTTGCAATCACACAACGTTAGCAATGTTTTCTAAATGAAAGTGTTGAAACTTTGACTTCAGCTTGTTTAAGTCACCAAGTCCTGATTTCACTTTTTCAGTGATTTTCTGTATTACAAGCTGACATTAAAAATTTTGAAAGGAACAAATATTCTTACAGTATTTTTTAATTTTTTTTTTAATTGGCACAGGCATAATAATACTTCCATGACTTGATATTGCAGTGTGGTCAAAGGATCCAAGCACATTTCAACAGGTTGGAATTTCTTGTGGAACAGAAAGCCTATATTTTGATGAAGTTTTCTTGAATGTTGGAGCTCTCTATTTTATGTAGGTACAGCTGAGCAGAGTCCTGTAACCACCAAAGACCACCCACCACCATAGGAAAGGAAGAAAATGACTGGCGGCTGACAGGTATCCTCTAAGGGTTGTTATAGTGCATTTTCCCATAATACCGTATCGATGCAGAGGAGTTGGTCTGTGTGATCCTTCCATTTTAAAAGTAGGAAAAGAGTCCTGTCCACCAAGCAGAAGTTACTCCAGAATGTCCCACAAAACATCTTCTTTGCCAACAGATATCACCAGTGCCACCTTAATGGTGTGATCATGCACACAGGAGTAACAGTGCCCACCACCCAGCACAGGGTCCCAGCTTTCCCACCCAAAGAAGCAGTTGTCTGTGCCTGAGGTGTAGACCTGTGGGGTAGAGCCACAGGGGATGATAAAGGAACATTTAGGGTGCTATTTGCCTGCCCCCATCCCAGAATGCTGCACTACTACACATTATATGCTAGGTGTACCCCACTTGAGACGTAAGAGTGTAGAGAACAAGACTCCTGCTCTCTCTCATTCTCTTTCATAAGATGATGTTTGTTAACTCCCTTTAACTTTAACTTGATTTTTCTGGCATTTATATGCTGGGAGAGTGGTGAAGTCCTGAAGTGAAAGCTTGATATAGTTGCTGAAGTGCTTCTCTGTGGTCTCTCAACCAGGTTGAGAGAGGGTTCACCAAGTTCAAAAGGTATGATGCTGCTGTTTTTAACATTTTGCCTGACTGGAAGTCCATTAACTAAATGGTACCTATCTTTAAAAATAAAAAAAAAAAGTAATTTTCCATCTTAAAGAATTTTTTTTCTTATTGTTTGAATTGCAAAAAAAGGAGTACATCGTAGAAAATGCAGTTGAAGAAAAAATATTAAATGAAAATTCATCTTCATATCCATTTTCTACTCAATTTCCATGGTTGAAGAACTAAAACTCTAATATTAAAGTTCTAAATTAAGCTGTGTGTATGAGTGTACTAATAGTACTTGGTAGCATGTATAATAATCTGTCACATTGCTTTTCTAACTAATCATTAATGAATTAATGAAAGGGTTTCACTGGTTTTGTACTGTGTAACATAATGAGATATACAGTCTTTAAGGCTTTAAAAGATTTAGGACTCTATTAATGAAAAATAATTATTATCCTACAACAGTAATTAAGTATAATTTGCACGGAACTAACATTTTCTAATCCGTAAACATTAGCAATGTCAACAGTTCCTCATGAAGCTGCTAACTGCTCTGCAGCATGTTTTTAAATGAAGATAAATGGGCTAATGTGCTGGCAAAGAAGGATGTGGTTCAGAAAGCTAGTAACAGCATCTAGGCAGCAGGCCTCTGGGTAGATCTGGAGAGGCACATCACTGCCTGCAGATGCCTATCTGCAGCTTTGGGTGCCTAAATACTCCAGGTCCTTGGATTTAGGTGAAACACAAAAAGAGGAAAATGCATATGCTGGGAGTGATTTGCAAGGTGAAAAGCAAAGCTGCCTTTTGCACTCTTTGTATGGATCCTGAGGACTTGGCAGAGCTTTTCCTTGTGCCATAAAGAGCTGTCCGATGGCAGTGCTAAGGGCAGGTGCTGGAATGGGATTGATTTACTGGGACTTAATAAGCTGCTTGTTAAGCAGTTTGCTTTCGCTGAGGTTTTCCCAGAACCACCATTCCTTGTCCCTTCTGCAGGCTGAGAGTACATCCCATGTCATTTATGGTGGCTTGTTTGAGAGGCAGCGAATCGTTAAACTGATCTAAGTCACTGTTGGTGTTTGTATACTTGTTGACATCAGATTACAGGGAACAAAACCTACAATTTTTCTCAGTTTTGACACACCCAGGAGTCACCCATTCCGTATCACAGAATCGCAGAACCATTTGGGTTGGAAGAGACCTTGAAGATCATCTAGTTCCAAGCCCCCTGCCATGAGGAAGGACATCTCCCACTAGATCAGGTTACTCAAAGCCCCATCCAACCTGACCTTGAACACTGCCAGGGATGGATTGCTTCTTTTCAGTACAGGTATGCCAAATGACATACATTTTGCCTGTATCTCCCAGGCTGAACACACTGCAGAGTCACAAATAATCATACTGGATCAAGTTCGCAGGCCTAGCAGATAGTAGATGGCATACTACTAACACTGGAGTCTTTTCCTCTTCCTGCATGTCTGGGTGATAAACCCCCAAATTTTACTTCTGTCAGTTACTCTCTCCTACCTAAAATATTAATGGTCTGTTTTGTGGATAGGGAAGTCTAGAAAGAGTGAGCTATGCAGTTCTTAAAAATATCCCCTACCCCTTTTTTGACCTGCAATTTTAAAGACCTAAAATTTACAAATGTTACCATAGACAAGCTTGAGGTTATAAATCAGTTATGAAAGAGAACATAGCAATGAGTGTCAAGAAGATAGAAGGTGTCTCTAGAGGTGAGGAACTTACAAGTCATGTAAACTGGGTCCTGCTCCAGCTGCACTCCAGGCTTGCCATGCAACCTTAGGCAAAACTATTCTCTAAGTCTATGAAGACCAATGCACTTTAAATTGCATTACCAGAGGCTGAACACTTGACTTGACATTATGAGGCTGTTTTAGTATTTTGGAGATTTGTGTGCAGTTTTGAAGGCATCTCTGATTTATAACCATGTGACGTACTGCAAAGAGTATTTGCAAAGGTCAAATTAATAACTGACAGGGAGGCTACTGGAACAGAAGACTGAATAGAATTTGTGATTTCTTAATCTTGTGATATGTTAATTTTATGTCTTTTATCTATGTGCATTTTATTAACAGACAACAGTATGTTCGCCTTGCAACTTCCTCAGTGAGAAGTGCATGGCAAGGGAAGAAAAGGCTATGGGCTGTTTGGAGGTTGATTTAATTTCTTAGCTATTATTCAAGGTGTATTAGAGAATAGGTTGTGAATAGATTTACCCTGAATATTCAAAGTAAGTTTTGCAGGCTCAGAGTGAAGATCTGAAATCATCTAATAAGGAGAAAGAACAGAAATAAACAATTAAACCAGTTTTAAGATGGACTTAAACAACAGTGGTCTTAGACAATACTGGACTTGCATGATCTACTGGGGGCTGATGAGTTCATCTGTCAGAGAAGGGAAAGAGACTCTTTGGTCATAGGCTTTCCAAGCAGATGAAGAGGGCTTTAAACTAAAGTTGCTGTGGTGGGGAACCTCACTCCATCCCACTCCTACCAGTTTGATGCCAGTGCCAACAAGAGATTCCCAGAGCCTGGAGAAGGATCGTGGGTCAGAAGGGCACCTGAAGAGCAGCACAAAGGAATTCCTACCATTCCAGCCAGCTGGAAGGTACCCCAAAGACCATCTGGTCCAACCTTTCTTGGCAAACCATGACCTAGACTAGATGTGTCTTGAAAGTGTCCAACTCTGGGGAATCCCCACTTCCATGCAGAGATTATTGCAGTGTTTGATTATTCCCATTGTGAAAAATTTTCCTCTAGTGTTCAGCTGAAATTTCCCTGGGTGTAACTTGTACCCCTTAGCATCCATCTTTTCGATGTAACTCCTTGTAAAAAGGGGCCCCATGTTCTTTGTAGCCACCATTTAAATACTGGAACATGGTGACAAGGTCTCCCCTGAGCCTTCTTTCCTCAAGGCTGAACAAACCCAGCTCAGCCTTTCTTCATCTGGAGAAGGCTGAGGTGCTCAACAATGTTTTTGCCTTGGTCTTCACTGGCAAGTGCCACTGTTAAAGTTGCAGAAGGCAAAGGCAAGCACCGAAAGAATGAAGAAATGTCTACTGTAGAAGACCATCTAGGGACCCTGAATGTGCACACAGCAATGAGACCTGAAGAGATGCATCTGAGGATCCTGAGGAAACTGGTAATTGAAGTGGCTAAGATGCTACCTATCATATTTGAGAAGTTGTGGCAGTACGGTGAAGTTCCCAGTGACTGAAAAAGGGAAAATATAACCCCCATTTTTAAAAATTAAGAAACAGGACAGTCAGTCTCACCTTGTTGCCTGGCAAGGTTGTGGAGGAGGCATGTCTGGAAACTATGCTAAGGCATATGGAAAATAAAGAGATGATTAGTAACAGGCAGCATGGCTTTATTAAGGGCAAATTATGCCTGACCAACTTGGTGGCCTTCTACACCAGGCTTACAGCCATGGTGGACAAGGGATGAGTGATTGACACCATCCACCTGGACTCTGGTAAAGCATTTGACACTGTAGCTCGTGATATTCTTGTCTCTGGGTTGGAGAGACATGTATTTTAGAGGGACCACTTGGTGGATAAGGAGTTGGCTGGATGGTTGCACTCAAAGAGTTGCAGTCAACAGCTCAATGTCCAAGTGGAAACCAATGATGAGTGGTATTCCTCAGGGACTGGTGTTGGGACTGACACTGTTTAACATCATGTCAGAAATATGGACAAGTTTGCTGATATGCAGTTGACACATTGGAGGGAAGGAATGCCATCCAGAGGAACCTTGACATGCCTGTGAGTTGGGCTGATGCCAACCTCATGAAGTTTAACCATGCCAAGTGCAAGGTCCTACACCTGGGTTGGAGCAATCCCAGGCACAGCTACAGGTTGGGCAAAGAGGAGATTGAGAGCAGCCCTGCGGAGAAGGACTTGGGGGTGGTGGTCAATGAGAAACTGAACATGAGCCAGCTTCAGTGTGCGCTTGCAGCCCAGAAAGCAACCGTATCCTGGGCTGCATCAAAAGGAGTGTGATCAGCAGGAAAACCTTGAGAGAGGTGATTCTCTCCCTCTGCTACTTCCTGTGAGATCCCAAATGGATCTGTATTCTGCTCTGGGGCCCCCAGCATAAGAAGGACACAGGCCTACTGGAGCATGTCCAGCAGAGGACCACAGAGATGATAAAAGGCCTGGAGCACCTCTCCTATGAAGACAGGCTGAGAGAGCTGGGTTTGTTCATCCTGGCTCTGAGGGGACCTTATAGTGGCCTTCCAGTACTTAAAAGGGTCCTACAAAAAATCTTGAGAGTGATGATTTACAAATGCTTTTGGTGACAGAGCAAAGAGGAATGACTTTAAACTGCAAGAGAGTAGTTTTTCCATTAGATAATAGGAAGAAAATTCTTACTGTGGGTGTGTGAGACACTGGCACAGGTTGCCCAGAGGAGCTGTAGATGCTCCATCCCTGCAAGTGTTCAAGGCCAGGTTGGACAGGGCTTGGAGCAACCTGGTCTATAAGAAGGTGTCCCTGTCCATGGCAGGAGGGTTGGAACTGGATGATCTTTAAGGTCTCTTCTAGTCCAAGTCATTCGGTGGTTCCATGCCTTTATGCTTCTATGATTCTGTGATACTGTTTCCCTTCCCCGTTCTCCTGGGCTTTTTTTGATGACTTCCCTCCCCTTTTTATATCTTGTCAGTATTGTGTTTGCCTAGCCTAATTCCCCACATCCATCAGAGCCCTCACACAAGCTGCACACAGCAAAGAACATTTGCATGCTGTCCTCCACCCCCTTCCTACATTGTGCTGATAATCTGGGATCCTTCCAGCACCTTTTGTCATCATTCCTAGGATGCTGTTCCTTCCTCCCTGCTCATCTACCTTCTGCCCTCCTTATCAGTCAGAAAGGCAATTGTGTGTATAAACTCTTATCGTAAAAAGGTTGCTCTCAGTTTTCTGGAACAAATTTTTTCATACATTTTAATCAATGTCTACTTTAATCCTCTTACAAAAAAAGTGCTATTCTGTATAAGGAGAACAAAATACAAGAGAAAGAAGTTGTCTTTAGCAGATAAATCTTTTACATATCGATATATTTGGTTGGCCAGAGAATCATAGAGGCCTTTTAAAAACTTTTTGAAGCTTCAAAGCATCAAGAGTAAAACCGCGATGTCCCCGAAGTCCTGCGTGTTCCACCCTCCATCTTCAAAGGATCTTAAAAAAGCCTCGGAGAAAATAATGATAAAAAAGGACTCTTTGGGGGGTAAACACAACACACATCAATTAAGGGCCTTCATTCCAGATTGTCTGAGTCGGGAAGTCCAGATGCAACTAATGAATATTTGACTGTAGCTTGCACTGTACTATATAGCTATGGCCCCTGCAAAACGTGCAGCTGTCATCTGCTAGGTAGGAACTATTTTCTTATTACAGACACTTTTCTTAGAAACTTTGTATCATATAAATGCATAGCAAACCATAAATTTCTGAGGTGTATTTTATAACGCAAGCTTGAATTTTAAGCTTGTTCGTCAACATTAACTGACACTGTTGTTTTAATTTTCCTCTCTACTTGTATACCAAAGGAGACACTGAAGCTAATAAGGGGAAATCCCCCCTGCGTCTCATCCATCACCAACCTCTGCTTCCATTTATTTACATCAGTATGAACCCAGAGGCACTCTGAGACCAGCAGCAGGGTTAGCACTGTTTTGCACAGCTGGGGAGACCAGCACCCTCTGCCCTTTCAGGGCCACATTTTTTGCTCCCTAAGAAGTCAGGTGCAGATGCAAGCGTACATGTCTGTAATGATAAGCAGGATCAATGAGAGCATTAATTCCCCCAGTTGTTTAATGCAGTGGACGTGTTTCTCTAGAGAGCTGAGCTCGAATTCAATTTAGATGACAAGTCAAAATGATGGTGGCCATTTTTTTCCTCCCTAGGAAATATCTATCTACCTCCAGCTACCATGACATAATTGGCAATATCTTCTCAGGACAAATCAGGTGTGAGATTGATAAAGACTGCTAGGCTCTGAACCTTGATCCAGGGCTGCCTGCCCCATTCCTTACTCTGACCAATACTGCAAGTTCTGTATGAACATGAAATTAATATACAATAATTCAAATAATGGATTCATTAAAACCAGGCATAATGTCTGCTAGAAGGGTTCATGCCTGCATCAACATTGACAAGAGGAATTCTTCTGTTGGTTTTAAGAGAGAGCTGGACACCCAGTAATGGTTACATTTAAGCCAGCCATTTTCCAGAACAACCTACTAACTTTTAGGGTCTACAAATTTTACCTGCTGAAATGCATGTGAGCATGCTCCTGACCTCGGTTCCTTAGTCATCTGCACCAGGATCTGAAGACACATTTGAAGGTGGGCTTGCATGTAGTTTGAGCAGACAACTTTCCTCTTGGTGGGCCTCAGGGCAAAGGAAGGGGAAGAGGTGCACGTGTGTGTGTTTCCTTCCGCAGACAGGACTCTTCCAGGATGTGTGCCCAGCTCTGAAACCAGGAGCACCTCCCTTCTTCGAGGCCACCTTGCTGTTTTGATTTGGGAATGACTGTAGGCTAAATTTCAGTCATCATATTGAACTCCTTTTTATCAAGCCCTGTTATTGAGATGTTGAACGTTTCCTGAACTGAAAAAGCTGCTAAAACAAACAACAAAGTGTTTTGGGCTCATCTCAGGCTGTAGAACTTTCTGGTTTTCTAAGAGGTAAGATGAATACTTTTTTTCTTTACACTCAGACCATATCCCAGCTGTACCTGTGGCTCTGCTCATCATTACTGTGGCTCTGCTCATCATTACTGTGCCAACACTCAGTGTCAAACTCGGCATGGACAGAGCTGAGCAGGGAGGGGAGAAAGTTTACCTCCTTGAGTTTTGCACTTTTGGCAATACCTGTTAAACCCCACATTTTATTCACTATTCACATGTGAAGAGACTTTCAAAGGAGTCTTAGTATATACTAGCAACAAAATCTAGTCTTCGGCATTCAGCTTCCCCTCCAAATGAAGGACTATGTCATCTCTGGGTTCAAGAATATGGAAAGACGTGAATTCTTAGCTCTAACTAAAAAGGACATTTCTAACCTAGTTCTTGTTTCAATGTACAAGGGTTGTACTTAGTGATTCAGTAAGACTGCCTTGACATTTAAACATATGTCACTCACTTCAAAAATGTTTCTAGCCCTCCATCCTCCTCAACCCCTCAGAGTCCATGAAAAGGAAACCGAGCCTTCTAAGGGCATCTGTCAAATGTCAGGCAAGCATGCATAATCTGCAGTGTGCTCCCAGGGTAACTGCTGAATAGTTGCTGTTAAACCCTTCTGAAACTAAGGAAAGAGCTAGACCTGTGGAAATGAAGAACAAACCAGGGGGAACTTTAAAAAACAATTTGTTGGTACAAATGCAGAGACCTCCACTTTGCAGTGCGTGAGTCTATCACTAGTGGCAGCAGATTACTGTGGCATGCATTCATGACACTGGCTGTCATAATTAATCTCTTGGCAATCATTTCTGGGAAAAGAGAGTTACAGAGAATTAAGCTAGCACCACCAGAAGAGGAGAAAGAGCCTTTGGGAAGACCAAAATTAATCTTTGATTTCTGTGTTCTGTAGCTTATTAACTTTAACCTGTGAAATCCTTGAGAGAATGAGGATAGAGTATGAACAGAACAATTGCAAGAGTTTCCTCTGTATTATTGAAATGAAGTGTTTATGTGTACTGCCACAGAACATAAATGGCAGAGATGTTGAGAAACTCAGTATTTCCAAGGTAATAAAATAAATGGGCAGAGGAAGTTTTCCTTAGCTCATAATGATTTATAAAGCAAACTAGTAGCCTTCTAATCTATTATTCTTGGTAACAGTTCCCTTCCCACCCAAGGATGTGTTTATATATGCAACATATCCAGTAATATACAGTCAGAAGCTGAATGATTTATCTCATGGTCTGCAAATTACATTAACAACATAATTAATAACTTAGATATAAAAACTGTGTATGTCAGAGTAGTATGTCATGTAATCAATGGCAACAAATCATTTTCTCTGGTGTTTAATGATTCTTTCAAGAGGGTGAATCTATAAAAACAGAAGACTCAATCAATGAGGAGGTTGCATACATTGCCTGTCCTATTTGCAGCCTTGAAAACTGAAGTTGCTTTTATTATTTAGATTTTAACTATTGGAAATCAATCTGGGAACACAAACAGAAAGGAAAAAAGTATTAATGGCAAAAAAAAGGTTGGTATCTGTAAAATCTAGTCAGAATTACCAACTTCCCATATATTGCTAAAAGCTGATCACATAAAATGTTTATGAAACCATTATTGCTTGCACAAAAACACAAACATGGGCAGTACATTGAAAAATTATCTTTTAAAAGGGGAGTGCTCTTCCTTCAAACTATAATGTACAACTTGGATGGGTCCTGCAAAATCAATGAGCTTTCCTGACAGCCCTAGTTCATTTCCAATGCCTTCTGCTGAAAGCTTTAGTCAAAGCCCACCTCCTTCATTCTCAGGAGCAAACTAAGGCAATGCATTTGTGCAGGTCATAGGCTCTCTTTCATTGTCTCTGGGTGAGCATTTGCTCCACTTTTTTCCGTAGGAAGGTGATCTGAATACAGGGGAAAAAGCTCTTATCTAGCGACTGCTCTAGACTGCCAGGTTCCTCCTTGGTTTTTGGCAACATGCTTTTCCACTTGCACTGACTCATTTCAGGCAAACACCCTCAATCAGAAGTCAGGGCTGTAATTCTGGAAACGCTTTCATGTTGTTATGACAGGCAGATTTTTCTTATTCATTTTTCACGCTAAGACGGAAAGAATGACTGCCTTCTGTGTAGCTTGGAGGCACTCAGAAGCTTTAAAAAACCCCACGAATTAATAAGGACTTCATGCCTTTTCTATGCTATCTATCTGGAAAAACCAGCTACGAGGCCCAGGAGGACGACAGAACCTGGAGCTCCAGACCCACACGAGTGCTGAAATATGTGCAGGTGGGATTCACCTTTCCAAACTTCAGATAGATGTCTACAGTGTCCACTTCTGGTCTGGTTATCCTGCTTTCTACTAGTAATGGCAAGAAATAAGGACTCGTAGGGTGCATTTCAATAGCCCGATGTCAGAGGTGAACAAGAGGATGAAGTAAGTAGCCTTTTCCAATTGACTCTAAAAAATGGCCACTTCAGGTGGAGAAGTCTATCTGCAAGTTGTCTGTGGTTGTTCACCCCAGCACCTCTTGTTTGCATTTACAGTCCTAACTGCCTTTGTGGATCTGGCTCATAATACCTCAGAGAAGAGCAGGTATGATGGACTTCCTTTGTTATGCTGATCAGGAGGGCAATCTGCAATGCTCTCTTATGATGCACAGACAACAAAGTTCAGCCTCCACCTACTCCCAGCCCCACCCTGTCCCCTGCCTCCCTGCTTGCTTCTGGCCATGGAGGGTATTATACCTTGAGTAGCTACACAGTAATTATTACTATTTGTGTGCATTCTTTTCATTGCCATATTTTTTTAGAAGCTACTCTTGATCTTGTTCAAAGAATGACGCATTGAGGATAACAACTCCTGGGACAAACAAATAGCACTGTTTAGCAGTGTAAGCCTCACTTTCCAGTTGCATTTGTATGTATTTGTATGCTTCCCAAGGCAAGCTGGAAACCAACTCTGGCTGTGCTGTGACGAGGTTGGAGGGAGGGATTGAGGGAGGAAGGGAGGAACGGAGAACAATCAGATTTTAGATACCTAGAACAGGGAGCATATGGTTAGACAAGAATAACCCGTATACACCAAAAGCCAGAGACAGCTAAGGATCAGTTACACATTGAGCCTCTAATGATCTGCTTACATCAAAAGCCCTTTCAAAACACAGCAACATACCTGCCCTGCAAAGACCCCTGAGCTACGGGATAATGTAATCATCCATACAATATCCTTTCTCTTTTGTCAGTAGTTTAAGCAAAGAAAAGCAGCCACTTTGGCTCTAGTATTGAGCCTCATCTTGAACAATAACCAGGAACAGCAATACCACCTTATTTGCTGAAATGCGTTCTGTGCGTGTGTGTAAGCAGAATGACTACCTGGGATATCTGGGCATTCTTTGCACAGCTTCAGTAATTTTTTTCTTTTAATTCTTTATTTCAGTGCTCACTGTGCAGTGGTGTGGGGGCTGGGGAGTAATTCTCAAATCAGTTGAATTCATCTTATTTGTTTCACAAGCAGGTATTTAGATGAGCTTTGTCTCCCTAAACCTCTTAATATAAAGAGTAAACTAGACTGCCTGTGAGTGTATTGACTGTGTTAAGAATGCTGGATTGTATTGCAAAGGAGTTCAGGCCTGTAATGTTATCACTCAGCAGGAATGGATCCCATCAGAAGGCACATGGCGTGCCATGACGTAGCCAGCCTTAGACCACAAAAGCAGACTTTTCTCTGTGAATTAGACAAACCACACAAAAGGCAACAATAGCTAGCATAAACACTATTTAATACTATTCACAGGCTATTGAAGAGATGGGCGTTGACTAAAAATTGCAGCAAAGCCAGTACATTGTTGTCAGATGAAAGGACGCCTAATGAACAGGAAGCATCATTTGAGCAGGCTGACAGTAACCATATAACTGCAGGATTGTGGGACTGGCATTTACCCCATGGGTCTTTACAGTCAAAAAAATAAAGAGAAATTAAAGCATAAGGAATCCTTTTTTGTAGGCACTTAGAGCCCATAAAGCAACACAAGAAAGTGTACAATTGTCTTTTACATGATTTGTCTGTGCTTCAGCTAATCATAAAAAAGAACTTTTGGGGTGCAGTAACTACAGGTTCTGTGTCGTAAAATAAACCCTTCAAACAACAGAAGATTTGGGTATTTGCAAATTGCCCCAACTGAAATAAGAGCTATGCTTTTTTCCCTCAGCTATCTCAAACTAGATTCTAGCAATAGCTCCTTTAGTAATGTCATGACGATAAACACTTTTGTACTTGCCCCTACAATCAGGCTAAATAAATGCTCTTGCAGTGGTCCTACTTTGTTTGCTAATTTGTAACAGTAGAAGGAACCTAATTAAACAGATTCCCTTCTGATACAACTATTCCAACTATGTTCTGCCATCCCTATGTTCACACATAATAGAAAATAGTTTCAAATTGTTCCTGCTTTGTGTTTCAAACCTTTTGAATCGTGCACTTCAGATGCAAGCAAGATGCTAAAACTTGTTTCTGTTGAGACTTCGGCTGAGAGAGAAGGTACTTGGGCTCTCTAAAAACAGAGGTCCTAGAGTCAGATTTTGTTAGCAAGAGTTTTTCTGAGCAAGACTGAAAATATTTTAGCACTGGCATGTTTCAAAATGTTCCTTGGGAAACTGTATCTGGAATAGTGTCCACAGAAAGACCTCCAGGCCACTTAGGCCTGTTATTTGGCAAAAGGTTCTGATGACTACCATTGTGGCCAGGAAGAGGATATTATTATTATGTTCTGAAACTGAAGAACTGGCTCTATGTTGTTTGCCACTGCCCGAGCAGTGGAATTATATATATATGTATGTATGCATACACTCATGTATATGTATATATATATGTGTGTGGACTGGAGGGTCAACTCCTGTACTCTTGATTTCTTAGCACCCTGCCCTAATGATACAGGAACTAGTGCACATGAGGGGTTGCAGAGAGCATGGATATGTACCTCTTTACTCCCACTTCTGGACACTTCAGCTACAGAAATCCCCAAACCACCATGTCTGGCGCTGACACTGTGAGTAGGAAGCAAAGCAAGTTTCAAGTAACAAAGGAGCATATCCTATATCATGATTTAATCCACTTCTCCACTAACCACTATCAGTCCTTTCAATAGGTGCACTGTAATACACTTACAGAAAAGAAACAGAAAGCAGGTGTCAAGGGAATGAAAACCTAAGATCCTTTTCCACATGAAACAGCTGCAAAAAGGCAATCCATGTTGAACTGTGTTTCAGAGGATTCCAGCTAAATTGCCCCCTAAAGGATTTCATTTTCTTTACAAAAATTCAACTACTTGAAAATTAGTTCTACATTAAAAACTCTCTGAATGAACAAATGATGGACCCAGCCAGCTCCTGACTCACTATCAGCCCAATTTACCTCACCCACGCAAACCTTTTGATATGTTCTGAATTAGAGCATTGGTTATGCAGCTGACTCTATGCACTGTTTATTAACTGGCAGAAAGAGACCAAAAGAAACACTCAGATTCTAGAATGCTGTGCCATTACGCTGGTTTTAAACATTCCCTTTATATTTATATTTATATATTTAAGCATACATTAAAATAGAGAAGATGGTTTAGAGTCATTGTGACTGATTCATCTAGTTCTAGAAATATGTAAAATATGATTATAAAAATTTATGGAGCTTGAGCTGGTAACTTGGTGAGTTAATGTCTAAGGGGACACAGCTAAGATTTTCTGGGGAGAACAAACCAAGTATGATGTATGTGAGGATGATCGAATGAATAGCTGATTTCAGCTTTAACCACTGAGTGACTAGTGTAGTTCATCATACATTTAAGGCTGGAAAAGAAAAACAAAAAGAAACAAAAAGAAAGAAGAGAAATAGAAGTTTAATTAAATGCCATGGATGCAGTATAATGCAAATCTCACAAATAGAGCATAATTGGTTTAGCAGAGAGATCCAATGCCATAAATAACCATTCATAATCATATACAATTAACATATCAATAGTTCTTTTTTGGAGTTATAGTCCATAAGCTAAGTTAGTTCTTCACTAGAAAAGTCTGGCAAAACCAAGCTGTTAATTAAACCCTTTTCAGACTTTGGTGCCACATTTCGACTCCTCCACACAAAAGTCTGAACCTATTATAGTGTCCCTCTTCTTCATAAGCAGAAGGGCATATTTTTTGCCTATTTAATACCACATAAATCTTCAAAGAATAACAGCAATCTATCTCAAGCCTTTCCACTACAGCTGCCTGGATGAAGTTTCCTGTGCACTGGGACAATGCAGTAGAGTGGAGACTTCAGCTTTTTGTGCAGCATCGAACAGAGCTTGTGCCTGATTGAAAAAGACTTCATAATTACCACAAACAGTCTAAAAAGAAACCATTCCCATCTGAGGGTTTATGAACTTTAGGTAATAATTATCAGAACAAGTTAAACATCACAGCAGCCTTCCAGTACCTAAAGGGGGCCTACAAGAAAGCTGGAGAGGGACTTTACAAGTGCATGTAGTGAGAGGACAAGAGGGAAAGGCTTTAAGCTGACAGAGGGGAGATTTACATTAGATAATAGGAAGAAATTATTCACTGTGAGGGTGGTGAGGCTCTGGCACAGGCTGCCCAGAGAAGCTTTGGCTGCTCCATCTCTGGAAGTGTTCAAGGCCAGGTTGGATGGGGCTTTGAGCCACCTGGTCTTGTGGAAGGTGTCCCTGCTCATGGCCGAGGGGTTGGAATCAGATGATCTTAAAGGTTCCTTTACCATTCTATGATTCCTGATCATCTTTTCGTCAGAATGAGTGAATGTCCCTCTTCCATGTATATTAACAAAAATTCAATCCTGATCTCTCAGCAGAAGAAAAGAGCTCATTAAAGAATGTCAAAGAGCTTGCCCATTACCTGCAAAAATGCTGAGACCTTTCTGAGTACTTGCAAATTAAAGGGGAATTAGAAAACCTTTAACTGGTTGCACAAAGGGCTGAAATTTTCACCTCAAAATTGCTTCAAAGAAAGGTGGCTCCCCAAACAGCTGGAGCCCTTGCTCTGCTTTGAACAGAAGATGTGCAGACAGGCTTGCTTTCCAACTTTGCACTTTTCCTGGGGTTTGCCTTTATTACTAACTTCACAAAATGTAACTCCACAAAACACACTGGCCCCTTCTTGTCTGACTGCTCCTTACATTGCTGTGGGCCTTCCTGTACCCTAGCTCCTCTTTCTGTCCCTCTCCAAAGGTCTCTGCTTGTTGCTTGATCAGTTTCCACTTCAGCAGATCTCCACTGTCTCTCTGGAGGCTTCAGCCATTGGAGAGGAACATGACTTTATGGTCTAGGTCCTTCCCATGCTGCTCACTTCCCTTTGTTTTGTCCCCTGTTAACGAGTGTGCAGTGATGCCGGTTTTGTATTTAATTTACTGGTAAATTATCTTCCAACGAAGACACCAGTGCAACGCCTGGGAGCAACTCTGTGGTCCTGCGCGTGACAACATTTCATTTCATATCCACACATTTTCACCCTCACCCACAATTCAGTCAGGCAAACGCATGAGGAGCAGCTTCTGTATTTAGCTCCATTGTAACAACAGAGTTCGTTACTAAAAATACTGCACCCATCTCCCCACAAAGAGCACAAGGAGATAAAGACTTACCAGGATCCTTCCTCAAAGGAGCCATGCCGAGCTTCAGAATCAGGTATGGTTTTAAAAGATGCTTTTCTTGTCCACTGAATGCTGCCATACTATCAACAAACCAGCTTAAACACAAATAAGAGGACAGATAACACAGGAGTTATGAAACATTTTTCTGAGCAAATGTCCCTTCCAAGCTCTTTGTTGAAATGAAATGAGACTCCAAGACAGAAAACTGAGTAACGAAGTGTCACCTTTCACCCCCTTAATTCTAATCCTGTCGTAGGGTCTGTGGGCTTTCATTACTAACATTTCATTAACAGTGCTTGGGGAGGAATAGGGAGTTTGATTGATGGGACCAATGTTACACTAACCTAGTTGATTATTTCATATTGGATGTCATACAAAGATATCTAATGGCACTTAAATCATTAGCTGATGTAAAATAGAGAACAATTAAATCATGAGATAATGGGTACAGAAGCTGTGCTAATGCTTCCTAATCTCTGAGTCAGCTGATCTTTCAAGACCAAACTCTAAATCCAGAGTTTCCAAATTCTCTAATACCAGTTCAAAACTGGCAGGCATGTCAAAACCAGTAGCCTGCTAGTCAACACCGCAGTGTTATGGCCACTTAATCACTTGCTAGGACTTGATAACGTTCCTCATTAATTTAATGTGGTTTTTATCTTCAGAAGTAGAATAGCACACATAATGGAATTTATTCCACACACCTGTATGCTTGCTTTGTATCATGTGTGCTCTGTGTATGAATGAAGCTTCATGGGCAGACATTAGTGGCACTGAAAACAGCAAGTGCCAGTGTAAATAATATCTCTACTTCATTTGGAGCACAGGTATAGTCCTCCACCCCCTTAAGAATGTGGGCAGAAGCCTTTGTTCAGGCAGGGGCATGAGGAGACATCTGAGGAGTACTACAACGGAATTGTGGAACCAAAAGAGGAATGTGTCTACCAAGCCCATCAGGAAAGCCAATGTTGTTGCAGGGCATCACTCCAGGGGCTGATGGAACAGGAGGGTCAGTCATGCTCAGTCTGCTCCTCTGTGAAACCTACCCATTTCTCTGTTTCCCACTGACAAATTTTTATGATCATTGTCTGATAAAGGAGACTTTTCTCAAAGAGCCCTGATGTTGCCTTATAAAGTGAGCTATTCAGGTAAGTTAAGCTTGGGCAGCAGGAAGACCATCAGGAGAACCGCAAGGAGCTTCAGATGCCCCATAGGTGGACACGTGGCGCAGCTATTCAGTCACTAAAGGCAGCTAATGCTCATTCACATGGGGTAGTACCTAGCTGAGCAAACACAAATTTCAGAGTGATTTCAGACATCTTACTGTATCCAAGACAGCTGCATAGAGCTTTCCCTTTCAGTGTAGTCCAAGGTCAGGTGGGACACTCTACACCTATGTTTAGACAACTTGCTAGCAGCTGTAAGCATAGGATGGGGTGTAAACAGGCAGAGTCTGGAAAACAACTGTGGTGAAACAAAGTGTGGAGAAAGGGAATTGTGAAAAGGTCATAAACTGAGATTTAGTGGTGGTAGCTTTTCCAGGAGCATCAGGAGCAGGGTTTGGAGTAATATATATCAAAGAGGAGAATTTGAGAAGAATGGTGACAGGTTTTGAGCAATGGGTGATCAAAAAAGAGGAGAGGAAAGGAGAAGAGAGGACAGAGAAAAAAGGAGAAGAGAGGACAGAGAAAAAAAGGGAAGGGAAGGGAAGGGAAGGGAAGGGAAGGGAAGGGAAGGAAAGGAAAGGAAAGGAAAGGAAAGGAAAGGAAAGGAAAGGAAAGGAAAGGAAAGGAAAGGAAAGGAAAGGAAAGGAAAGGAAAGGAAAGGAAAGGAAAGGAAAGGAAAGGAAAGGAAAGGAAAGGAAAGGAAAGGAAAGGAAAGGAAAGGAAAGGAAAGGAAAGGAAAGGAAAGGAAAGGAAAGGAAAGGAAAGGAAAGGAAAGGAAAGGAAAGGAAAGGAAAGGAAAGGAAAGGAAAGGAAAGGAAAGGAAAGGAAAGGAAAGGAAAGGAAAGGAAAGGAAAGGAAAGGAAAGGAAAGGAAAGGAAAGGAAAGGAAAGGAAAGGAAAGGAAAGGAAAGGAAAGGAAAGGAAAGGAAAGGAAAGGAAAGGAAAGGAAAGGAAAGGAAAGGAAAGGAAAGGAAAGGAAAGGAAAGGAAAGGAAAGGAAAGGAAAGGAAAGGAAAGGAAAGGAGGAAAGGAACAAAACACACCCTGAAACGTGTTTCACTGCTAACTGGAGCTACCCAAGCTCTGTTTTGTACTTGGATAAGAGTTTCCCCCACTCCTGGACCAGGGTCACACTCAGAGCCTTTATTTCATTGTAAATGGTATGTGGGCAACACAAGAGAGCCCTGCTTCTGCTGTTCTTAACAAGCAAGGCTATTCAACAAGAGCCCTTCAACATCCTAACCCTTGCTCTGGGACAGGCCATTTTGAGTACTTCTGTTCAGACCTTCCATTTGTCTTAACTTCCTTTTCTCCTTAGGATTTTCTTTTGGTTTTCTTTTTTCCTTTTCTTTTTTCCTTTCTTCTTTATTTTTATTTTTTTATTTTTTCCCCCCAAAGACACTGCACAGTCCAGAAATTCCCTGCTCCTTGTGTTGCATGTCTGGAATCCTAACAAGTCAAACCACAGGAGTAAAGCCAAAAATTTGAATGGAGACAATTAAATTCTTCAACACTTGCAAAAATTAAGGAGTAATAATTTATACTGACTTTAAAATCCACCCCATCTGTTAGTACATTTCTAACAATGCGATTTGTCACAGTAAAAAATAATTAAATGAAATATATAAAAACGAGTCTCATACTGTTTTATGCATGAAATACATTTTATTATAATTAGTCACCTGAACAAAGGATGATGAAGCGATTGTAAATGGCAACACTTACAGAATATAAACACATAGAAGATGTAGCGCAAGCAAAGTATTATCTCCATGAAGAGCTGATCCTCACAGAAAATTCAAATGGGAAAACTGAGTTTTATTTAGGTAATCCAATTGTCTTTGAGAAACAGAAAGTTTTGCGAAAGGAGAGCAGTTATGTACAGTGTTGGGGCCTGATTCAGAGTCAATTAAAAGGCTCCTGCTGATTTCAGTGGCTTTCAACCAGCTTCCTCAGTGTGCCACTGTGCTGAAGAGCTCCCTCACTGAGCCAATAGAAGGAATCAATGGTCTTTTACACTAAGAGAAGAATAACCCACCCGGATTAAATTGATCTCACTGGCTCAACTATATAAAAAGTTCACATTAAAGCTGCCCATTATCATATGAATAAACAAACCTTTCTAGTGCTGCTATTGTTTTTGCCATTTCCATGTTATTTTGTTGTGTTTTGGGGGGTTGGGTTTGGTTTCTTTGTTGTTTATTTTTTTCCCACTTGACACTTGCAGACACACCTGTAGTATTTCATTTCTGAGCTAGAAAACAGAAAGCTCTTTGGTTCAGTGTAATGCTTTCAGCTGTGAGGAGCAGTTTCTCTTTGTGAGCACAGACCAAACAAGAAACTGCAAGAAGAAAAGGAACTTAGGAAATATAGCACCAAAGCCAGATATAATGAAAATCTATTGCAGGGGAGGGAGATGTGGTTTATGCCAGTAGCAGAAACAGCAGTAAAAACAGAGAAACAAAAAGAACACCCAGAATGGGAATGATGAGGAGTCCCAATGCTAACCTGACCGCCAGAAGTAGACTGCCCTTGTTGGGTCATTTAGCAGGAGACACTGGCAGTTACCAAACAGCCTTCTCCAAAGGAGCAGCTCTCTGTAGCCTTCCCAAAGAAACAGACATTCAGACAAAGCTCTTTAGGGTCAGAATAGGTAATAATGTCTGTCCCTCTAATTTTAGCATGAATTTGTAATATGTCTCAAATTACTTAAACCTCCTTCTTCCCCTTCCTGCAGCTATAGTCTCTCAAGTTTCCTTCTGCTTTTGGGCAATGAGGATTTTGTCTGCAATGTTAAAAAGACAAAATCCAAAGAACTTTTGTTTGATGAATTCCTGGAGGGAATTTTTTTCATTTATTTATGTCTCTCAAATGAAGAATTCAAGTTATGTAAATTTAAGTTGCCAACTTTATATTATGCTTGTGTATGCTCTTTGTTTCTTTAATTAACTCTTACTCTTGTGATGTAGGAAAAGGACAAACTACAATAAACAAGAATCAAATTTTCCAGAAAGCAGTGCACAAACAAAGCATTAGTGACCTTGTCCATCCTTCTTTTTACCTATTTATGCCCAAAATCTAGCTAATCATCATACAGCTAAAGCACTGTAGCCCAGAACATCACTATATTGACCCTTAAGACGAAAAAGAATAAGTGACATTGTTCATAATTCAAACATCACTACCATATTTCACTTCCAGCATTTAAAAATAAAAAACAGAACGAAACAAAGCCTTCATTATTTAAGTTAAACAATGAAAATGTTACTGCATCGCTTGAAGCCCTGCTTTGCTCCACTGTCTTAGGACATCTTATTTCCTGGAGACTGATGGAGAATATGTTTTATAAGACACAGATACGTGCAAAGCAAGGCCTCTTTAGATCAGCTCCAGGATTGCAGGATACCCTGAAATGAATTAAAAACGAGAGAAGGAGTTGTGCCAACAAAACGTGAGAAAAAGCAGTTTTATTTCAGTGTCAAAGTAAGTTATGGGGGGCAGTTTTAAAGGCTGTGGTTTTCTTTGCTTTCCCTGTTACCTGCGAAATGCTCAGAATAAAGAAGAATAAAATGTGAAAATGCCTCAGCTTGTGCTAGCAAGCCAGAGAAGTGTTGACAGGATTACAGAAGTTGCCTAATTAATTCCTTCTTTGCTAATATCCACCCCAAGAACTCCACTTTAACTGGTAAACAATCAACAAATCAGGAAGCTAAACTCAGGAGCTTAATACCAAATATGAATGCTCTTCTTTCCTGCTGGGGCTTGCCCACCACCAGAGCTGCTCCTCTGGGCAGCAGGGATGGCTCTGGAGCGGGGCAGCCCCCGTTCCTGCTTGTCCCTCTCAGCTGCGCAGCAGCAGCACAGAGGTGGCAGGCCAGGAGCGATGGCCATTGGCCCTACAACCTCCCCAAAGGCAGGGGACCCTCCTCCTCCCCTTCTTCCACCAGAGCTTGGAAAGGGGAGAGGCATACCTTAAACCCTGATTTTTAACTTATTTTCCTTTAAGGAGCAGGAATGGGTCATCAGGTGTGTATGCGCACTTGTGAGAGGTTTGCTTTCTACACAGCCCCATGAGGAGAGGAGAGGGGTGGATGTCAGGGGATGCAGCTGATGCATGAGCTGTCTGTGTGAGCTCTGTACTAAAACCAGGTTTGACAGTGCCCAGAGAGCTAGATCTTGAATGTATATGCACATGACTTGCAAATTATGGCCCATTCCTTGGTATATTATAATTAATAAAATTGTTGTCTAGTGTTTACCCATCTGAAGAAGCAGAAATTGCTGTGATTTATCATAGAGTCACAGAATGGTTTGGGTTGGAAGAGACCTTAAAGCTCATCCAGTTCCAACCTCCTGCCATAGACAGGGACACCTTCCACTAGACCAAGGTGCTCAAAGCTCCATTCAACCTGGCCTTGAACACTGCCGGGGATGGGGCAGCCACAGGTTCTCTGGGCAACCTGTGCAGTGCCTCACCACCCTTGCAGGGAAGAAATTTTCCAAGTACCTAATCTAAAACTCCTTGCTGTCAGCTTAAAGCCACTCCTTGGCCTCTCACTGTATGCCCTTGTAAAAAGTCCCTCTCCAGATATCTTGGTCTTAAAAAAAGTATCAAAAATAAGTAAAAAGTTTAAATAAACCCACTTTTATTAAAGAGAAATGAATTCCAGTCCCCTGGCATTTCCCAATGACTTGATAGCAACCATTGTGTATCCTTAAAGAACAATACAAAAAATCTTACAACTCACAAAGCTGCCCCAATTCATTGCTATACTCATTTGCATGTACATTTTATTCCCATTCTTCTACCCTTTATTAGTGTCCTCTAGATGGTTAACTCCACAGGGAAGGGATTATATCTTTTCTTTTTTATATAGTTCTATGCATAATGCTCTCCAATGGTTCCTTTGGACACCATCATAATATAAATATAAATATTTACTACCACTGCTAGCACCTAGGAAGAATTATCCTGAATAGCTGTACAACCGTAGTCACTAAAATTTTAAAGATCTTGGTCTGGCAAATGCATGTGAATTGCTGTTATGTATTGATCCAAATGTGAGTGATACCTGCAAGACCTGCAGCCATCCGGGCTAGTTGCTATAACTCATTTACTAGCATTGTCAGGGCTTTATATCACTGTTAACCTATATATACAGTAGGTTATGTGCCCATACTGTGTGAATTATTTTCTTTTTCACAGGACTGATCATTAACAGGGAGAGAAATTATAACCTCTGTCCAGGAAGCCTCTGCCTATGCAATACTCCTCCCTTTCATTTGCAGAGCGGCACACTAAAACCTGGCAAGACAGACTGTATGCAAAGCCTTTCTGTAATAAAGGTACGGCACAAGGGACTACTTGTAAATGACTGATTTTCTCCTTTCTGCTCAGTTCCCAGCTATATATTATATATTATGGTCTGGTGTTACTGGGAGATTATACACTTGCCACATGGTAAAAGTTTTCATGACCACTGACTCTGCTTTCCACAGTTAAATCTACTGTTTTTCTAACACACACAAGCACACATGTCCTTTTCAAGTCAAGCTCAAATGAAATACAGCATCAAATAAAAACAATATTATGGCAGGTGTCTCAGTTCCAGATTGTTTTTCTTAGATTGATAGCAAGATTTTACTCCTGGAAAAAAAAAAGTCTGTCTTGCCAGTAATTCTTTTTTATACAAGGTTTTTGGTAGAACAGCTGTACGGGCAGTGAGGGAATTTGCTTTCTCCTTTGATCTCTAAAATGGGTCCATCTCTGAAGTATAGCTACTCTTCAGTACTAGAAATAGAATCACAGAACCATAGAATGGTCTGGGTTGGAAAAGACTTAAAGATCAGTTCCTAACCCCCTGCCATAGTCAGGGACACCTTCCACCAGACCAGGTTGCTCAGAGCCCAGTCCAACCTGGTCTTGAACACTGCCAGGGATGGGACAGCCGCAGCTTCTCTGGACAACCTGCGCCAGTTCCTCACCACCCTTCTTGTAAAGAATTTCTTCCTTACATCTAACCTGTATCTCCCCTGTTTAAATTAGGTGGCAATCCTTAAAGACAGCCACTTTCTTGCCTACCCCAAACGAGGGGCACATTGCTTGCACTTGGACTGACTTCTAGTTATGTTGCTGGTTTGGTCTCCTTCGGATGCTGCCCTGCAAAGACCCAGGTTCATGTTATCACACCAATACCCATCAAACACCAAATGTGATTTTGTCTATGCTGTCTCAGTGGCTTTCTGACCACATGGCAGTCTCTGTTCCACAAAAGAAACACAGGGTCTGGACCTGCTGCTAAAACAAAGCTAAAACTCTCATCTGGAGTGTTTGTATGTCCTCAGGAAGCAGAGATCTTGGTGTAGTACATGGCTTCTTCTCCGTGGTATACCTGACCATAAGGAGAAGCTGCAGAGGCTTATGGGCAGCTTCCCTGTGCTTGGCAGGGAACATCTGCACTGCCTTTCTCTTTCCCAACCTTTAGATGGCTGCACATGAGCTGACTGCTCTGAAGTTTCATCTCAGTCAAGGGAGAAAAATGCATGATTTGTAGGGAAAAATTGATCTAGGTGTATCTCTTATGACGAGACACATCTCTTCTCAGACTGCTTCTCCTGTTTCTCCCCGATATCTGAGTAAATGCTACTACCTCTAGCTGGCACATACATTTTAGGGGGAAAGTGACTCTGACATCACAAACTTGTACTTTTTTTGTCACCCACTTCTAAATTGAGAACTATCCACCAACCTTGTAGAAGTGCTCTGAGATGAAATAAACAGGAATTGATTTACTCAAGCAACACAAGTTTCTTGACTTGTGCTGCTTGCTCTGTCCTTGTCCTCAGACTGTTGTTAAATCCTGCTCCAGTTCTTGTATTTCCCATTGCTTCCCAGAAAAGATTTTCTTTCTCCTTCTCACAGGTCTCCTGTGTTATGTACAGAGTGAACCCCACACCATGAAGTTATCTATATAATTTATCTAGACATCTCTACTAGTTATCTACATCAGATACTGAAGCCATTCCAGAAGATATCCTTAAATGCATATAAATCCAAAACAAGACTGAAAACACAATTTTTGCAGCAAGTCAGATCTGCAGCTTGAGTCAGAGAAAATGAAAATTTTGAGTCAGATGAAAATTATTGACTTTGAAGTACTGACCCAACTTCTTCATTTTGCTTAATGAGAAGCTCTTGTGTTGGCTTGATCCATATCTTTTGTTCAGCGCACTGAGTAACAAAGTTTGGCTTTACCTTCTGTTAATGCAGATAATTGGTGTCTGTCGAGAGTCACTAAATATCACTTCACTTGGCCATGAGGCTGAGTTCTGCTTAATTTCTTAAAGCTAGTGGGACTTGGCTGTGCTACTTTATTAGCATTTCATTAGCATGGCTAGAAGACTGGTTTTGAACATTTTCAACCTATCATTTGAGGGGATTATAAAACTACTTGGAAAGTAAAGTCATCTTCTATTTTGATGGCAGAGGCTATGTCCTAACTAACCTTTGGATGTACATTGTGAGGCTCCCTGGAGTGGTGATCAAATTCAGCACTGATGAGCATGTGCTGGGGCTCCTGTTGGTGCTAGGCATCATGGGTAGCAAACATGGGCATCACATCCCAGGCTGGAGCCAGGATGCAGCAGGGTGGGTGCACGCTATGTACAGGCATTTGGCAGCACTCCCAGGTCCTACAGTCTAGACGCAGCCAGTGGCTTAATTAGCAGCTGAATAAAAGTTAGGCTGAAACTTTAAAGTTCCTTGAGTACTTTTGTTGTTTGCTGGCACACTTTCCAGCCTCTGCTGAGGAGCACCCATGCACTGACACGCTCCAGCCTGACATGGCCCTCTAACATGGCTTGCGGAAGGTCACTCTGATGGGGTTCATAGCCTAATGAGAGGTGCACAGGGTCATGTCAGCTGCTTTGGCGTATCTTAACTGGCCTCCATGATCTCTCCACAGAAGGTCCTGTCAGTCCTGTGTCATACCTCCCAGCCCACATGGATATCTTTGATGCTTTTAGATATCTAAAATGATGCTAAGCACGTGTTCAGATGCCTGAGTGAGTCGCTACAAGACATTACCCACCTCCTTACATAGCTGGACAATAGGACATTTCCTCCTCTTCAGAGACTTCAGTCTTCATGAACAAACGTGGGAACCAGATCAATGTGATGTACAAATAGCCTTTCCTGCTTTATGTATTAATGAATTGGTGCTATTGGACCAACCAGGAGCCTCAGCCTTGGGTTAGGATTTGCTTATGATGGGTACTGTACTCTACAGAAACTAGCAGTGTCTGCTCCAAGGAAAATGCAGAACCTGGAGCAGTAGAAGGAATCAGCGTTGGCTGATAATCTTGAGGTCATCACAGGAAACTCTTCCCAGGCACTAGAAAAAGTCCAAGAATACCTGTGCACAACTTTAGCATTGAAAAGAGGAATATTTTGCCAAGTCAAAATTAGAATGGACCTACTAAAAATAGAGATGAAAGGATGGATAAGATCAGGTTGTGATACCAACAAAAAACAAGAAACCTTTTTTAGTGCAGTTAAAAAGAGAGAACAAGTGGAAGAGAGACAAAAATGCCTGCAGACTTGGCCAGGTGGGAGCTGGGCAAAAAAGCATTACTCAGGTTCACAGAAAAGGATTTTGCAGGATCTATCCTTGCATGGAAAAGCTGTTCCTCCTGGGGTACCACATTTTTGCCAAAGGTTGTTTTTCCTTCATCCTCCTTCTCTCTGTGTCCTCCTCAGTAAAGTTGTCTGCAGAGGAATGCTGGATTAAATTAATTCTCTGACCCAAGTGGCAAAGCACTCATCTCCTTCCAGTTCTGAGATGGGGCAGCAGCTTCTGGTCCTCTTACTGGATGTTAACCCTAGAAGCACTTGTGCTTTTAAATAAATATATTCTTAAAATGCATTCCATATTTGTTCTTCATATGTTGCTAGTCTTAACAATAAACAGGCTTCATGTGGACAACAGAAAGAGCTTGGACAGTGGTTTCTTAGTTTCCATTTCTGTTCCCACTACACTAACATAGAGGTCTCTCCAAGGATATTCCAATAACAAAGGTTACCCACAGTTATCCTTAAAAATCTGGAAGCTTTTCTAGTCTCGATATATTTAATGAATGTATCCTAAGAATACAAATCTGTGCTGTTGTAGCTCTCTTCCACCTTACCAAGACACAGATAACCAGACAAAGAGAGACCATTGTGTCATCTATTCCAGGACCCTCTATTGCACAGGACTTTCCTGAGTGTATTCCTGCTTGGATTGGAGCAGATACTTAAAACCAACAAACAAACAATGAACTTCACACACAGAATTTTTAACTTAGGACTGTGGAAGCCACTACCTGTGGAGGGTGTTGCTGTCTGTGTGAAAAGCAATGGTTTCATATGTGAAAATCAAACTTAGCTTTGTTAGAAATGAGACCAAAAAAGAGGTCTTGTTTTAAAGAAAATGCATCAATGAGCTGTACTTCAGTCAGAAGAGCAGCCATTTGATTTCTGCAAATACTGCCCATTCAAAACCTGTAGTGAAGACTTCCTAGTTTGCCAGACAGTTGCTGGACTCAGCCATGCCAAACTTGGCACATATTTAAGAGATATACAAACACAATGGATTAGTGGTATTTATATTTCACCCTTCACCTCTCACGGGGGTCATGTTCTCAGAAGAAGGTGACATCATTGTGAAACTTTACCCTGCTTAAGCCCCAAGCAACATGTCTCCTTATTTAAAGATCAGATTATCCCTTCTTCATTGTTTTGCATTTGATTTTGTTTCTTTTCTCCATTTTAGAGAAGGGTAGCTCACTATTTTGAAGAGGTGATGGAGCATGTCAGGATTTAAGAAGTGAAAGGGAAGAGATTGTTTTGGATTTTCTGCCTCTCCTTTGTGTGCTCTGAAGCTCAATATACTTAAAGTGGTGACTGCAGGTACATGGGCAAAAGAAAGCTTTTGTACTCTTATAAACCCCAGCGTTCGCTTGGACTATACCTCTATAGTCAGAAGACAGGAAAGAAGTTCAAACAGTTTTTTAGCCACTTTCCATTTCAATAGGTGTTTATTAGCAATATCGCCAAGTCTCACAGACCAGCACTTTAAAGTGGTGATAAGGAGTTTGATGAATGCACATATAGCATGATGCAAACAGCAGTTACAACTATAGACCACCCTTTTTTTAAAGAAAGCTAAAGGACTGAGTGTTACACATCAGAGTTTATAATATTCCTCAAATCGTATCTGGGTGTTTACATAGGGGAAACAAATGCGACCATATTGCTTCTCCCACTGACATCTCGAAGCCTTGTGTGGCATGGTTTAGTGTGAGGTATCCCTGCCTATGGCAGGGGGGTTGGAACTAGATGATCTTAAGGTCCTTTCCAACCCTAACTATTCTGTGATGCTATGATTCTATAGTCTCTTATTTCACTAGCCCCAAACAAGCTCCTCATCTTCAGCAGGTTTGTAGGCTCTTCATAACTGTGGAAAACTATATTACCTATATTTCTATGTCATCTTCAGCTGAAATAGCTTGCACAATAAGGAGAGCAAATCTGAAACTCACATCATGAATCAAAGGTGTTTCTCATGTCAAGACTTCTTAGCAATTTTAAAAAATACTGCTAATATCAATTAATTCTATTTTATATTAATGGATGTGACAAACACAGCAGATATAGTGATTTCAGGAGAAAACAGTTTCAAAGAAATATGGTAAAGCAAGTGACTCAGTGAGATATTGGCAATTCTGAGGGGAACTCATGTCATTGACCATATGGAGGTGACAAAGCATCACCTCAATGCACTGTTCAAAGATTAATATGAGAATAATGTCATCTTAAATGTCTGCTGAAAGCATCGGTTATAATTATGTGAATATTTTGGATACTATCTTCTTACTAAGGGTGGGTGCATACTGTCATGAGTGTTTGATCACAGTAGAATTGCTTCTGCCACAATCACACCTCTTTACATTCACTTTCCAAGCATTGCAGTATATTTTAATTTTATTAACAAAAGTATTTGCAAAAAATAAAAGCAAATTTCAATATCATATATTTAACTATTCACTGGAAAAGGCATTACAATTTAGCATGCATGACTATTTACCCAGGGAACTACAGACCAGTCAGTCTCACCTCTGTGCCTGGCAAAACCTTGGAGCAGATTCTCCTGGAAGGCATGCTGATGCACATGAAGAACAACAAGGTGCTTGGTGGCAGCCAGCATGGCTTCACCAGGGGGAAATTCTGCCTGACCAATTTGGTGGCCTTCTACAATGGGGCTATGGAACTGATGGACAGGGGTAGAGC
>NDXB01003609.1:193203-214254 GCA_002631895.1 Agapornis roseicollis | reverse complement strand
AGGGACACCACTCGTCACTGGCCTCCAGCCGCACACTGAGCCATTGACCACAACTCTTTGTGTACAGTGACTTACGCTACATTAAGCCACTCTTGCTTTTCCCACCGAGAGACAATAGTCATATTTGTGCTTTTTCTCCCAAGTACACAAGATGAGATGAGCCAGTTGGTTAAAACTCCTCAAAGAACACTAGAACCTCCTCCTGTATCTGAACATCAAGTGAAGCTTTTCAATCAGTCAATTGAACTGAGACTTGGAATACAGCTGGTATGGTACAGATACTTTATTCCCATTCTAAGTCTTGGGGAAAACAGGATCCCAGTTCTCTCTAAAATGTCATCTGTTTATAACATTATGACTTTAGCTATACATTTCTCAGATACACACACAAAAAAATAGTTTGTATCAACTGGATTTCAACAATTCTGAAAATGAGGTGGAAGTGACTGAATTTACACCATTATGGCACTGCTTCCTTTTAAAAAAAATAAAGCAGTAAACTAACCACAACTCAAATTAATCAAACTTCCCATTCAATTTTTAATCTCTGTGTCCACTGAAGAAAAAGCCAGCCCACTCTCTTTGAAACATCAAGAATAATTACTGCAAAACTGCCCTAATTTAGCAAAATAGTGGTATGTCAGTGAAAGACAAGCTCCAGCTGGGAACTGCAGGTCCTATGATGTACCAACAAGGGAAGAAATAGTAGTTCCATTAGTGTTTAAACTCCAATTCAGTTTGCTGTTCGTTTTTGTGGGAGCAACCTCCCCAGATTCTCCTGAGGTTGACACCATTCCTCTGTTTTACCATAAAATGCATTATCTTTCACTTGACTTTACAATGGCAACTACACTAACTGCATACATGGAAAATAACAGAACAGGAGCCATCAAATGTATTTTGGCTATTTTTGACGCAGTAAATTTTGTCTGTGCTCAAAATACGTAACTACATTAATTACTTTTGCTCTACATGTAGCTTTTCATTTTCTTCCGGGGGTGGGCAGGGTCCCCTCCTTTTCTCATTGTTCTACATATAATTTGCTATTGATTTTTTTCCCTTCTCTGATACCTTCTTCTGTGTCTATTCATAATCTGCTATTGCACACACTGCCTATATGGTGCGTTTGTTTGCTTTCCTTTCTCTCCCCCCTGGACATGGTTCCCAAACACTTGGTCCCCTCCCTCTCTCTGAAAACCCCTTTTCTTGCCCAGCTTGCTTTGTCTCTTCATAGACAGCAAGGCCTTTAGCTTATCCTTTCCCTCTGCTTTTTTTGCACAGCCCCTATGCAAAACAAAAGGAGCCATCAGATGCAGGCATCTTGCTGCCTGCATTCTGGAAGCCTCTAGAAGCCCACACTTTAAAGGTAGCGGCCAGACTTCAAAGGATTGGGAAAAATATTTCAGTCTGGAAACCAGTATACTTAAATACAAGTTTTGAAAAGGCCTTATAACAGGTTTTAAATTTCTGATGCAGTGCCTACTTTGTTTAGGAAACAAAAACACCTGCAATGGTTCCAAGTTGTTCAGCAGCTTCGGTTTAATTACTCTAAAGACCAGCAACTACCAAATACTGAATACATCCAGTATTTAATGTTAAATATCCAGCATGGATATGATACAAAGGAAAATATCTAGTAAAAGGTAAAATAAAATACTTTCCATTACAACTATGAGTTTGTTCAAAAGCAAAGTCTTCTTTTTCCAACATGTCATTGCAGGTTTCTCCCACATACCTTATACCAGTTCTGGTCTTTACTGCATCCCTTTGTAAATCATCAAGCAAAAATATAAACCATTTCCTCCGGAGTGGGAGGAATCAACACAAGCACCAGTGGTGGCACTTGGAAGCTGAGGAACCACACAAAAGGGAAGATTAGGAAAGTGAAGGAAACAAGGGACTTCCATCTCATTTCTGCAGTAAGCTTTCTACCAGCTCGGTCACCTCTTATCACCTCAGGGGAAGTGCTATGGTTTCACAGATCACCTTTAGCTCAACAGAATAAATTATGAAGATTTTGCTTCATTTGTTTGTACATACGCTCAAAGCTTTTCATCAAATAAATGCACAGAAACAACTGCAACTTTCTGCTTTGGCCAGAATCACAATCGCAACAACAACAATAAAAAACACAGCCAGTGATTTGTAATTGGCCTAACCAAAACTCATTACTGCGTAATATCTGATCTACTCATCCACTGCTGCTCACAGAAGATGCCACAGCCCAAGAGCACACATACAGAACATGCCCAGGAGTGCTGCATCCACCATCTGTAAGTGGATACTTACTGTTTATCAGTGTTCAACAGAGGAAGATCCTGCAGACTTGTAATTTTGTGCTCCTCTTAGAATCTCTTACTATATCAGACCCAGCTCAGCCTTGGCCTGAACTTCTTCAAACTTCGTCTGACCAGACAAGTTCAAGTTACTTGAATGTTTTATCTTTGAAACATTAGTTTTCAAAAAAGAAAAAGAATTATGTCCTCAAGTCTCTGAAACACTGTTTTCAAACAACTGTGAAGATAAATTCAGCACAAAAGGTAACTGTTAAGCACTTCTAGAGCTTTTGTTGACGAAATGGTTAGCCACTGAAAGCTAACCACTAAAATGTTTGTGTATGTTATCAAACTATTTATGGTACCATGAGAGTTCCAAAATAAAGTACTATTATGAACTGGAATAAAATCCTTTTTGTACACTTCCAACAACCCAGCTGTAATCGCTTGTTAACTCTTGCGGTGTTAACTGCATGCTGTGCCTTTACTTTCTTCAATCAACAACAGCTCCAGCTGCTGATCCAGCATGTGCATCTGACTATTCTTGCAGGATTTTCTTGTGCCCTGAAACACACCAAGAGTTTTGCTGCAAAATCAAGTTTACAGATTTAGCTGAAACCCTCTTAATCCAAGAAAAGAAAATGTATTTTGGCACTGCAACATGAGGGAAGAGCCAGGACAAGACCAAAACTAGGCATTNTTGTGCCCTGAAACACACCAAGAATTTTGCTGCAAAATCAAGTTTACAGATTTAGCTGAAACCCTCTTAATCCAAGAAAAGAAAATGTATTTTGGCACTGCAACATGAGGGAAGAGCCAGGACAAGACCAAAACTAGGCATTACCTCTTAAGGACAGGAGCAATGCCCTCTGTGGAAGAAGAGAGTATATGGGGATAAAGAGACACTGGCAAATCCCTGTAGACAGGTTTGTTGTACCTGTTTGTTGTGCAATAAAAAGAGCACCAAAAGCACAGGCAGCAAATGCTGGCCCTATGAAGAATGAGCCCACCAGTAACACCTGCAGCTGCATGCACGAGGACCCTTAGTGATGCTATCCTGGTATTTTAACATCTGTAGTACCGTTGGAGCTGTAACATACCACATCGCTTTCTGCTTGACCAGTCTTATAAATACACAACACACAAAATACTCAATCACACTTAAACATTGGCTGACATTTTTCTGTTAGCATCAGTAATAAGGTTGCAAACTAAGCAACAAAGAAGTTACTAAATAAATAAATCAATTACAAACAGTAATAGACAACACTAGGTGTGAATTTGACCAGTAGTCTGGCCATGGATTTGTGATTGATATCTTCGTTTTAATTACGATGAAATTGCAGAAAACTGCCAACTACCCATTAGCTTGATTCTGCATTTCATTTGGCATATGGTCAATTTAAACATAGAACTAGACCTCATCAAGTAATGCTGCCATTCAGCATTGAGCAATATTAAATTATTTAACAGAAAGATGAAAATAGGAGAGTTTCCCTAAGGGGCAGCATATATTAGCTTAGACAGTTCTGCATCAGAGCTGGCTTGATTCTGGCTGAAGTGGCATATAGGCAGAGAAGCCCATTACTGCTCACAGAGATAAATCCTCAGGCACTCCTAGATTCAAGAGCTTTCTATACTGAATATACCACAAGCCAAGTTAATATTTCACCATCAAAAATAAAAGTTCTCTACTCTTTCCTGTCATCTCTTTCCCTTCCCAGCTGCTTCTACCTGCACAATGCCACTGTTTGCCCTGAGCCAGCGCTCATTTGATGCAAAGCAAGCTGACTCAGCTTAGTGAAATTACAGGAAAATAACCTCTGGCAAAAAAGTAAGTGATCTTTTGCCAGTGAATTTACGGCTCACCTTGTGGGTATAGCGCATTGCTAGGAGGTGGAGAGTGGAGCAGGGAAGGAAGGGAGAGTAAGACTTTCTCCTTTGGTTGTCAGCAAGCAGCTGAGCAGCGCAGCACAGCCCTGCGCAGCACAGCCCTGCTGCACACCACACCTGCAGGCAGCAGCCCATGCTGCAGTTTCAATATCACTCCTTGTACTTCAGGCAGACGATTCCCACTAAAGTGTTACCTTAAGTGCTTAAATTCATCTCCTAATCAACACGTAACATTTTTGACTCTGTAAAGGATTTGCTATGTTATTTTTCCAAGTGGAGACTGCTCATTTAGGGAAAGAAATGAGTAATAAAAATTCAGTACTGCCCCAGGGCGGTATGCTGCACAGATTGTATTACAGTGCTGCAATTTGAGATTTTGCTCTTAAATAGAGTGAAAAATTGCATTACCTTATGTTTCAGCAGAATGTATTATATTAAATTCCTGACTTGAGAGATAAGCTTTACTGGCGATGGGCACTCAGTTATGAGCTACAGTTTGGAAGGTGTTAAAATCCAGTAAAACTCAGGTCCTAAACAGGAAATAACAGCTGGATTTGAAAAAAAAGCATTTACTGCTGATACAAGAATCAAAGTATTTTCAGTATTCAAAATCATGAACACGTCTAAAATTACTTCTAAATACACATCTTAATATGTACTTTAATCTACATGTTAAAATAACATGTGATTAACAGAATCTATTAGATGTTTTTTTCTGTCAGATCTTTCAGAAAAGCTGTTTATAAATATCATAGGTACCAGAAAACTGTACAAAGCACTTACTGTAAACAGCCTCCTTTGCTTTTCTTAGAGAACAGTTACAAAATATCTTTTGGTTACAAACATGTAAAATGCACAAACTTCGAGGTAACTTTCCTAAACATAGGATGGAAACAAGCAGCATGGACCAGTGTGATGAGAACACTGTGTAAGTCTCAGCAAGTAGTTATCAGAATAAGTAGATTTATCTCATACACAGGAAAAGCAAACCACTGGATAAACTAACTTATCTGGTGTTTATGGACATTTTTGATTAACTTTTCAGTCTACTCCACCTCTCTTAAAGCCATGTAAAAGAAATCAAACTTGTCACAAATAGAAATTATGACAGCTGTTAACTTTTCTATCTGATTACAAGAATGAGGATCTTCTCCAACAATGTTCAGGAAAACACTGTGTCTGTGGTATGCTGACAATTACTTCATTTAGTGGTCTAAACTAATTGTCTACCTGCCTGTAAATCTGGACTGGCGCTTGCTGTTTCTACAGCCACGTATCTGAGAGTTCTCTTCTCTTTAGAGAAATATCCTATAATGACAACACACATTATGCTACTCTTTAAAGTTCATGTTGCTGTTACTTGAGAAAAAAAACATCAAACAAAACAACAGTTTTACAATTTCTTAGTATGTCATTCCAAATTTTTGGCAAGACGCTTTTAAGGTGGCTCCACACTAACACACGCTCACTCTAGATAACCAAACACTGCAACTAGGTGGAAGAGGCACTTTGTATCACTTAGGTCCATGCAACACCCTTCTAGCAGACCCTCTTCAGGGACACAATGCACCCCTAAGTGTAATATTATAATGCAGATTAGCAGAGGTCCTGCAGGGAAATCAAAAACTACAGGTCCTTTCCCACTGGCAACAAGTGCTTTGTCATTAGCATAAAACTGGAGCCATATTCTGTCATCAAGCTTCATTCATCTGTAAAACAGTAACCCTTGTGTTTCCCAGGGAAAGACAGTCTCCCACACCCCATATACTCTCCTCCAGCTTCAAGCAATACAGGTGCTAACTTACCCAAACACAAGGAAACTCTCTGCTGGTTTCTTTTCCCTCCTCAATTCATCCCATCCTCTGGGTGACTTCACAGAGTCTCTTTGGTGCTGATTAACTTTCATGCTTACCTTTCCCTCCTGATCTATAGCTGCACTTCTTCCTATAGCTGACTTTGCAGCTTCTTGAAACCAGGCATGAAAAGCACAACCTCAGCTTTTCCTCCTGAAGTCTCTTACCTCCCTGCTTTCTCATTTAATATTGATCACTTTTTAATTCAAATGTTGAGATTTATTTTATTTTTAGCATGTGATCTGTTTGGCTGTAGCCAAGTTTCTGAACTCTGCACTTCACTGTTTCATTTAATGTGTAGTGAAATGAAAAATCAGTTAAATGAAAATTCATTTTACTCTGTGGTTGGATATTGCCTGGAGTACTACAAACTGGATCTTCAAAAGATTTACTTACACATTAGCATACACCTTCCTGTTCTGAGCACTGCCTTCAGGTACAGTCGCCTCTTTTCAAGTGCATACTCCTCATCTTTACCTTAGAGGCACATTCCTCCTGCTCACCTCTGCCTCTGTGCCTTCAGCCTGTGGGGAAAGCAAGACACCATAGTTCACCCACCATCTCCCTGTCCAACACAGATGTCTCCTTTACTCCTACCCTGTTCTGCACAGCTGGTACCCATTTCTCTATACTTTGTTTTAACAAACACACAAAGATACAGGAACTTACTGGCTGTGCACCAGGTGTCTTAGACTGCTCTAAATACTTGAAACATTCTGTCTGTTCTTCCTTCTGGTTGACTTTAAAGCCTATTCAGGCTGCAGACCTGCACTGACTTATTAATGGGAATGCCCGGTTGTTTTGGAAAACTCTTATATGCATATATGTGTGTATTTCAGGCTTTTAGCGTTCAAAAAGAAAAACAAGATAGCTAAAGGGCTGTGGTTTTATATTATTTAACCTCTGCAAAATATCCTCAAAGCAACGCCCAACCTAACCCGCCGAGCACCCGCACGCAGGAGCTGGAAGTGACAAAGCAAAGGCTCTGAGCCGCCCCGAGTGAAAAACACTGCCAGCAGCTTCTCCCGGTGACCCCCAGCACCTCTGAATTCCCGCTCCGGCGCCCACCACCGGGGTTTCTACCTTGCACCCCCCCTTCAGTTGGGTTTTCCTGTGAGGAACCCGGCGGGTCGGCGCGCCCCGTGGAGGGGGGAGGCGCCCGCTCGGACACCTCCCCCCTTGGCGGGGCAGGGCAGGGCAGGGGAGGGCGGGAGAGCCGCCCTACAAATTGCTTTACAAAGCGCTCCCTCGCTGTGAGGTAACCCATTGCCTCGGGGTGGGAGCCGGGGCAGGGCGAGCTGCGCGCCTCCATCTTGTCGGCGGCAGCCGCCCCGGAGGCCGCGGCGCTGCCGGCCGCTGACGCCGCTTCCCCTCAGCGGGAACAAGATGGCCCCGCCCCGGCTGCTCCAACAAAGCGCCAGCGCTTCACTTGACGCGGCCCCGCCGAGAAACCGGCCTTCCCCCCGCCTCGCCGCCCGGCCCGGCCGTCCCCGCCTTCAGCCCCCCCCCACCCCGCCCCGGTGGCGGCTACCGCCCCCCGCCACGCTCCCCTCCTGCCGCCGCGCTTCCCAGTCGGGCCGCGGCGGCCCGTTCGCAAGTCACAGACCTCCTCCTTGCCCCCCGCCGGCGCTGCTGGCGGCGACTCCAGTGGCGGCTCCCTTCGCCGCGGCCTCCCTGCCCCCCGGGCCACGGAGCCGGAGCCCGTGAGCCCCAGTGAGCGCTGGCGGGGGAGGTGCATCCTGGGAAAGAGCAGCCCGACATGGGTCTCCGCCTGGCCGCCGCGCAGCCCCCGCCGCCGCCCGCCGCTCCCCTCAGCTGCCCGCCCGCCGCCCGCCGCTGAGCGGGAGGAGAGTGGAGGCAGGGCAGGGGGGCCCGGGGCCCGGCGGCCTGGCCAGCGCCGGGGAGGGGGGCCGCGGCGCTGCCCGCCCCGCATGAGGCAGGGGGGGCCCGCTCCCACCCGCCCCGCTCGGTGCCCGCCGCCGCCGCCCTGCGCGCAGTCCCCCAGCGGAGCCCCCGTCGCCCCGGCACCGCGCCCTGCCCGATGATGGACAGGAACTACCCGACGACCCCCAGCTTCACCGACCCCTTGGCCCCGGCCGGCGCGCAGCCCGCCGCCTCCTGGGCCTACGAGCGGGGTGCCGGCAGCCTCAAGCCCAGGTGAGGAGGGTTCTCCGGGAGGCTGCGGCAGGAAAGGCCAGGGTCTGGGCCGGGGCCTTGCCCGGGGGCGGCTGAGAGAGCGCCCCGTGGAGGGGGTGAGACGGGTGAGAGGCCCCCTCCGGGCAAGGCAGGGTGGCGGGTGGCCGGGGCCCAGAGGCACGGCGCGGCTGGTGGGGCGGGGGGAGCGGGCGAGCCGCGTCCCTCCGGGCTTCCGCGTCTGGGGGCACGAGCCGCGGGCGGGCGGGGAGCAGAGGGGAGGTGGCCGGCCCGGGCTCCCCGGCGGCCCTCATCGTCGGGGCGGGCGGGCAGTCGGTCTGTCTCCCCGCGCGAGGCGCGTCCTCGTTCTCCGCCCCGGAGGCTCGCGTTGTGCTGCGGCGCGGGTTCAAGAGTTCACGCTTCCCTGCCCGGATCCGGGAGGGAAGCGGGGCTCGGCAGCGGAGAGGGGAGCCCTCCCTGTGAGCGGGGCCGCGGGCACCGGCGCTGCCAGCAGGAACAATGCGGGCACTGGGCCGCCTCATCCCTTGCCGGCAGACAGCAGCCACCTCCGTGCCAGCATCCCCCCAACGCCCTTTATTTCCCCCTTGTTTGGGTTTTTTTTTTTCGACGAGGGAGGGCTGGTTAACCTCTTTCGTCCAAAGCGCTGCTCTCGGGCGTGCGGAGCCTCCTCTCAGCTAAAACTTGTCTGGAGCGATTTAGTCCCACCGAGAGTTCTGTAAAGTTCCGGGAAGTGCAGAAAAATTACAAGCTAGCTCATTGGCTTCGGGTTGCGTTTTGGTTGTATAACTCTTCCAACTAAAATGAGTGTTTTCTAGGTGAGGAGGTTTTTGTTATCGCTTGTCTTTTATGTCTCTAGTTTGATGCATCTGCAGTTCTAGACGTTTAAAGGTAAAGGAGTCTCAGGTTAAAAATACATAGTCAATATAGGTATACCTGTTGGTCCACCTGGCTTTGCATTTGGTCTTGAACGTGGTCAGGCGTGTTTTCTGATTTGACTGGTAAGGTTAATAGATTATCAAGTCAGAAGGACTTCTGCAGTCATCTTAGTCTGACCTCTTTATGATGCAGGCCATAGGAATACTGCCCCCCCACCCACCCAATTTGTGTTTGAAACTAGTTTGTAGTTCAGGCGGCCCAGTTAAAAATTCTGACTGAGGCAAAATTAAACACGATTCTTGGTATAAGAGTGGCTGATTTGTGTTTTATTTCTTACTGCTGATCTGAAGAGGGCTACTTTTAGTTTCTAGCCTGCCTTAGCCTCATGGGCACTGAAAATCCCATAACATTGTTATGAATTCCGATTAGTTTCTTGCTTCATATTCTTTTTAGTAAGAAAAATAAATACTTTTATATAGTTTGTTACCAAACACACTCTATATTTTTTGGTTTTTTTTACTTCGTCCGTTATTCTCTGAGTTTTCTCCTGGATCCTCTCCAATTTATTGTCACCCTTGGTGAATTGCAGACAGTGCATTTTAAGAGAAATTAAGTCAGTGTTAAGTAAGAAGATAATGGATCCTTCCTGGGCTGTGAAGCTCTGTATTCCTGGTTTCACAGAGAATTGCAAGGATGGTTAGGTGGTTTTTGGCCAAACACTTGCCCAAAGAAGCTGTGTTTAGCCAGGCTCTCTGCAGAGTTGCCTACATGGCAGACTGAGGTCTCCTACTGTTCTGTGTAATCAGTCTTCCTAATTGTTGAACTACTTTTGGTTATGTTGCTATGTTGGTTTCGTTGGTAGTCAGTGACATGTCCTTTCTGTATCGCTTTCCCCAATTCTTGTCGTCTTTTGAGGATCATGCATCTATTCCATGAGGAAAATTTGGGTTTTCCAGGTCATATAGGAGCATGTACGTGCAGGAGCAAGAGTGGATCCCTCTAGGACCTTAGAAGAAACACAGCTATTTGATGATTATTTTGTACATTCAAAGAAATACCCTGGTTTGAAACCATAGCTGCTATATTAATGCAATACTAACTCTGTATTTTAGGAATTCCTCAATTAAAATGGCATGGAAAACAGCCCAAAGACAAGTACCATGCAGAAGCTTGTTGGATCGTTGCCTGCTGCCTTTGCCAATCAAATTGTTAATCAGAAAAATCAAATTACTATTACTGAATCCATTCTTGATAGGACTGTTTATTCTGTGCTTTAGGTAGCAATGTCAAGACGACCTTGCTTTCAGTTCTTAGAAGTTTCATCTTGACGCTGTGTAGGTGGTGATGGATGATGCATTTAAAATGTGTTGACTGAAATGTTTAAAATTGTTTTTATTTTTTTTTTTTAAGTGTAGCAAGGGCAGGGAAAATACTATGAATCATGTTTTGTGCTGGAAGTTCTCCTCTACTGAGTTCTTAGAGTTCCTGCCATTATAGTAAGCATTAAAATACCCTGTCTTCAGCAAGATTTAAGGATTTGAAACGTGTTGGGCACAACGCTACAGTTTGGGCTTGCAGAGGTGTTTGTAGTTCCTCTATCACTGATAACATTGGTCTGTGTATGGATGGAGACAGTTGCTGGGGAATCGGGACTCAGGAGTCATGCCTATCACTGCTAAGGCTTGTACTAGCCTGGAAGCAGGTTGTAGAGCTATAGAAGTACTGTAAGGGAATATGGTATCAATATTCTTGGCTTGTGTTACAGATCACCTTTTTCCAAATGGTGGTTTTGATCATGGTTGGCAGGTAGTCATCTAAACAGCTGAAGCTGCATTAGCCTCATGTTAAATTCTTTTTAAAAAAGTGTGTCATGTTGATCTGGTACTTGAATGGAAAGAATTCAGCCTTTAGGTGATAGAGATAACAATATTTCATTCAGGTTTCATTTCATATTTATGCTGTTGCAGGCTGTGTCATGGCAGGGTATGTTCTCTTTGTGTGGAGAGCCATGTTCGCAGTCTCAGCTCATCAAAATGATTTCCCCTCCCTACAAGCGTTGTTCCCGTCTTCCTGTGCTTAACTTCAGCCATCTGGTTTTTATCCTGCCTCTTATTTCTTGCAGGCACTGTTTTGTCTGCGCAATGGCACTATTCTTATCAACTGAAAGGAAATGTGTGGTGAAGTATTACGAAGACATTGCTACTAGGCCTGCTGTGACATAACTTTTCGCATGGAATAGTAGAAGGTAGTGAGACAGGAATGGCAGAGGATAGCAGTTGCTTGAATCAGTGCATTAGCTAGTACTTGAGGAGCATATTTGAATGGTGCAGCTGTGGCGGCCCTGGAGCAGAGGGCTGAAAAAGATCCTCCTGGCCTTCACCTTTCCCTTCTCCCCCACATCTCTTACACAGGCTGTCAGCATCCTGAAGGGATTTCTGATGGTTGTGTGGGCACACCGGCACTTTTGACCTTTTACTGTAGCTGTTAGAAAACCTTACTTCTGTGGTGAAATGGTGTCTTTTTGTGGCGCACTCTGAAGCTAGTCCTGTATTGAATAGCAGATAACATATGTCATGCTTGCTTGTTACTTGCACAAGAAATACATGGCCTTCAGGAGGCAGGTGAACACTGTAATAGTTTGGGAGACTGTTGTAGTTGCTTGGGAAAAGAAATGGAGATAGGTGATAACAGATGAGGTTTCTGGTTGAGTTTATTTCTGTCTTGGGGCTACTTCTTTTGTTTAGAGAAGGTTTTTCACTAGTGGAGGGATCTCCCTGTTTTTACTTGGTTTTTACCACAACTCCAAGAATCAAATCTTCTGTCGTATGTGATTGAATGGACATCAGTTACAATTGTTTTGTGGTTACTTTAATTTTTACGGTGACTGTTGTGGTCTCCAGTGTTTCTTTATGCATGGTAGGCTTTGTCTGCCTCTGCCCTACCCAAACGTGTGTGGTTTTATGTAATTTAATTCAGGATGGTTCTTTACAATAGATAACACTGACATTTGGTTAGCCTGGCCTGTATTTATAGCACGTAATCTAAGATAATGAGTTAGTTACAGTAATAGTTCATATGCAGATTTACCTAAGTGGGAGACTTAAACTTTTATGACAAGTGGTTGTGATGATTTTTTTAACTTGTATTTGCATAGGTGTCAAGCTAAGGCGTATTGTAACAATGGTATAATCATTGTGTCTTAGTTAAGGCTCAATTTTAAATTGTAATGTATTTTTGCATAGCTATAAAAACTCTAAAAGTGCAGATAGTGTTTTAGAGAAGTGTAGAACATTGTCTTTCATCAAATGAAGTTGTTCTGAGAGGTAAAACCGTTGTTTGTTATTAAACACATTTCCTGCAAAAAGTTCCCTATGGCATAGTATTTCAGATGTTGAAAGCTAAAGCTTATAAACTGTGAATATATTTAGAACATTTGCTATTAAAAGAAAAGGCACAGAAGGATTAAATAAACTTTATAAACATATAAAAAGGTAGGTCACTTCAAAATCTTAACCGACTTTTTGTCATAGTTTATATTTAAAACATTTACACGTAGAGAATTAACCGCAGGTAGTCCGTGGTGTAGCACAGGTACCTTATAGGGACTTCCTCTTTTTTGTCAGTCTTCAGATTTTTTTCTTGTTGTAGCCTGTGTTCAGTGCACACTGAAATAACAGCTGTGGGAAGGTCAAAGACTGACTGAACAAAGGCACTGAAGACGTTCGTGCTGTATGCCCGATAGGTTTCACAGGTGCAGATCTATGGTCCTCTTGTAAAATCTTTGCTGAAGTTTCAAAATAAGCCAGCTAGGCTTGTTTGGAATTACATGCTGCTTACCTGTCTAAGATTTAACAACTGTACGTGAAACATTTGCTGCCGTGAGAAATGGTGACAGAACAGCATGCAGAAGGAATGAGTTGAAACTTAGTCTGAGGGTGCAGTTACACGAGATGACTGAGCTTGCTGCTCAGGCCCACTGCTGCTGAAAGGGGCTCCCTGCCTTCTCCCTTGAGTTGGCTCTGGTGCTTGTGCAACCACCCAAGGAGCTGGTCTGGTCTGTTAATCCATGAGAAAACTATCATGACCAAGCAGGTGAATAGCTTTCTCTTGAATTGGAGAGCTGTGCTGGTATACCTGTGCTGCCAGGCAGGAATCTAGAGGGAGGAACAGGAAGCAGAGCTGTAAGGAATAAGTTTACATGCCATCCAGGGCAACTTTAGATGGGTTCAGGCTTGCTGTGTTGCTGTCTTCAATGAGCATCCCAGCCAAATTGTACTACCTGTGCTTTGTTACCAGGAGCACAGTGTCTGTGTTAGTTGAGTACTCAACCTCTCTTGAGATCCCCTAGAATGATACTTCACATGTGAGCCCTTTTCCATGGAGCTCACAACTTCAATGCGTTTCTGAATATGTTGCTCTGAAAGAGGTTTTGTATTCTTCCACCTGTGCAGAAAGTCTTTCAGTCCCATATGTGTATTTTACCTTTCATCCCATTAACTTTAATTGTAGGCATTTATACTGCCAGAGACAACCTTTTCCCGTTGTTTCTTCTGTACTTTTCCCCACCTTTTATTTTTTCTTGGAGTCGCTGTAGATTCTGGCATGATGCTGTCATACAAAGGAGGTTGTTATTTAAAAAGCTTTGTTCCGTCGGGAAAAAGGCACCTATGATTGGGTTATATTCATTCTAAACAATACTAGAGGGCTTACAGAGTGGGTGTATTTATTTTCCTTGGATTTTTTTTTCTTGCTCTATTTTGTCTAAGCATTCACAAATTTGCATGTCAAAATGTTGTTCTAGATGATGAGTGCCTGTTCACACAGTAAAAACCAAAAGCCCAAACAAAACCCAGTTAAAAGGCAGCACATTAATAGCCTTACTTCAGACATTCCTTAGCAGTCTTAGGTTGGACAAAAATAACTTTGAGCAGCATGCAGAGCTCAGCCTTCACAGCGTTTCTTGCTGTACCATGCAAGCAACAGAGAAAGAAAAATTCTTAGAATTTTTAAGCAAAGAGAAGTGACATGGTCAGAGAGGAAGGAGCTCTTGGGTTTTAAGTACTAGATTTACTTCTCTCACTGGGCAGATTTCATAGGGTTTGGTTTTACTTCAGCTTCTTATGTTACTTCCTTTTTTTTATTACTCTGAATGGACTGTTGGGGATGAATTGACACTAAAGAGTATCCTCAGAACCAATCTGACCACGGGTTACAGTAAATAGAGGCAAGGAGCTTTTATTCCCAAGTCCTTTCATGCTTGAAGTTCCTTATTCCAAAGCAATTTAGCAAGAATCTACATATGTTTAGACAAGCTTTTATTTGCCCTTATTGCTTTTCTTGTTCTTCATCTTCCTTCTACATACCTACCTCTGTTGCTTGCTTAGGACTTGAGTAAGTGTAACCAATTACACTCAGCAGGAAGAAGGCACCCTCAGGCATCCTTATCTTAAGAATAATAGTATTTACATAGGAGGAACATTTATTCCTTAATAACCGTATATGAATTATACTTGGGGCTGTCATACATCTAGATTTCTTTGGAGATAGCCCTCTTTTTCACCTGGCAGTGTTGTGTGAAAAGAGTTTGAGGGCGCTAGCCCTTTGTCTAGCATTTCCAGATGTCTGGCAACTTGTTTTAAAAGCTTTTGGGTGTCTAGAACGTGGCAGACAGATGGCCACTGCGTGGTGCATGTACAGTTGAGCTGGTGTTTTTGTGGCAATACTGAATGTACCAGCGTGTGCTGCACGTTCCCTGTTGCACTTTTTGACCAGGAAATCCCTTTCAGAAATGCACCAATTCAGTGTTTCACACCACATCCTGTTTACTTTCTCTCTTCTGTGTGTCAAAAATTCCAGTGCTAGACAGTGAATAATCCTTTCATTCCTATGTTCCTCCAGTTTCATTAGTCTCTACTGAGCCTATCAAGAATAGGATTTCTACTAGTTTTTCCTTAATTGTGAGCACAAAGAGTGATCCTAGAAAACAAACTCCTTAGGGCTCTCAACAGCAAGCATTTTTAACTGTCTTCAAGTTGTTGGAACTGGTGACCTGGAGGTTGCTGATGCTCTGTGCCATTGAAGAGAGCTGGGATTTTCTTCTTTTCTGCTCCAGAAAAACCTTCTTTTTGTCATTATTTGCTTAAAAGAGAATACAGGTTTTCCAACAGTTAAACGATTTTTTTTTTAATTTGTGTGTATACTGTTTTAATTTCTATTACTTGTTTTTGTCTGGTCATCTGCCTGAATGTCAGGAAATCTTAAATCAGTAGTGGGACAGGTTTAAGGAATGTATTTCTTTCATATGTATGTGTATGTGTGTTTCTCCCATCTCAAAATAAAGGCCATTTATTTTTTCTGTAGTTTTGAACAGTGCATGTTTTCTCATTCACAAGCAATTGAATTTGTGTGGTATGTTTTCAGCTAAATAGTAGCTGGTGACAATGTGATAGCCAGAGTCCTCTTTGCGAAGTTGGAAATGTAAGTTTGAATCTGGTTTAGGGCAAATAAAGCACTGATGAAGAGGTGTAAGAGCTAAAAACAAGGACTATGCTGATTTTCCTTGTAAAAACACCCTGTGGCTTTTCCTTTAAGGTAAGGACTCTTGGTGCTGCATTTTACAATGAACTCTTGTGTTGCTAATATGTTAGATCTTTCCTGGGCACACCTCCTAAATTGGGACAGAAGAGGTGTTAGTCATTGAGATGCCACTTTATTGAAGCTGAAGGAGTTCCCCTGAGCTGCTTTGCCCTTGTAGTGCTGCGTAGGGAGAATATTGTGGTGGCCATGTAGGTGTGCTGCAAGGCTTAGAGCCTACTTGATGGCCTTCAACTGCAAGCTGTACAGATGACCAAGGATATGGTCATGACCAAGGATATTGTGGTCTTGTATGTAGGCAGTGAGTAGGTGCCTCAACTATGTGCAAGTTCTGCATCTGTGAGCTGTGAAGCCACTGATCTTTACATGAGTTCAGTATGTTGAGTACTGAGCAATTAGAAATTTTAACTTCACAGAACTCTGAGAAGCTGACTCTTCGTACCGAGTGTTTGAAACTCAGTTGTGATGTCTGTAAATCTGAGTTGGGTTAGTGTTTGGGCTTCAGCTGCTCAAATTAAAGAAGATATTTCATGGGTTATGGGACTGTAAAGTGCCTGAAGATTTGGTGATGAAAAGGGGTGTTGCCTGAGGTGGCTCTGTCAGTTGATATGTCATATGTATTTGCACCTCTTACCTCTTCTGATGAATATCTCAACTTCACAGCATCATCTTTTCCATGTAATTGGAAAATAAAGGGCTTAATAAGAAATGGGATATCACGTGTCCTGCAGTACCTCAAAGGTAATACTCAAGCTTCCCACAAAATACTACATTAATAATTGTGGGAGGATAAGGATTGAGAAGCATTTCAATAGCTGAAATGAATTGTATTTTTAATACGGCACTGATGTGGGTAAGTCACTTCTTGAGATAATGCTCTGCTGATTTTTACATTTTGAAATCAAATTTTATTATTTAAAATAATGAAATCTTTCTGTGTTTATCTCCGCCACAGTAATAGAGGATTATGCTGTGTGCTCAAACATTAATACTGTGATGATCTTGGGAAGAGTTTCAAATACCTCCAAGTACACTTTTGAAAACAGAATAGCATCACATGTTGAAGAAAAAGTGCTATCTTTTCATTATTGCTTTGCAAAAAGCTTTTGAATTTGTGAGCAAAGCTCTGTAAGTAAGAGAGACCTATCACTAATTAAAAACCCAAAAACCCAAACAACAAACAAACAAAAAAAGCCAGCAAACACCTATTATCTCCTTGCTGGGTAAAGGGAAGGTTCTTTCATAGAGAAAAGGTAAGAGAAATAAATGTAGTGACAAAACAAACCAGCACCTCAGAAGGCGAGAAATGAATATTGCAGTTCCTTACATGGTGTAAGCTACACAAACCATACTGGGTACTCTGGTTTTCTGCAGGTGGCAGTAGAGTAGAAGCTGTCAGAGAAGATGTAAACCCCAAAACATTGCTTGGCAAACACATGGCTTAAAATTATATCTGACACCACATTATAATATAAATTGGGTGGTGAGTGTGGGCATAGCAATGTCTGTTTAGATGTGGGGAGTGTTGATACTGAGTTAATAAGGGCATCAAAATCAGGCTTCAGTATTCAGATCAAGAAAACGGAAGGTTCCTCTCTGGAACTTGGAATCTTAAAAAGTACCTCAGGAGCTCAAAACGGGCATTATTATAGAATAGTTTAATTTTTTGTATGCCATAGGATTTTAGAAAGCTGCTTTGCTTAGGTACTACAAATTTTTGTCCAGACCCAGAGAAGCAGTAGCAATGTCTGCCAGTCTGATTCCTCATCACAAAGATAATTTAGATCCAGTACCTTCAAAAAGAGTGACTTGTCTTGTGTTGTCATTTAGAAAAAGGTCATTTTTATCTGAATATTAGTTTTCACATGCATAGACTCAAGACATAGTTTAACTGATGTGACGAAAATGGAATGACATTGTTATTAAGAGCTCCACAGGTTACTTAATCAGACAAGCCAGCACTTGCACTCAGGCATTGAAGTACTAGTAAGACTCTTTTGGCTTTCCTGAAGCAGTTCGGGAGGTTTTATTTTTAAAAGGATTGAGCATAAAGGGTTTGGACACATTAAACATGGGATTAAAAAGGAGATGGGCCTTTTTTGCTCTAAGATCTTTTTCTTAAGATGCAGCATGTACTCGAGTAAAGAATCACAGAAACAGTGTGAACTCTTGCTCAATCAGGCAGTTCCCTGCTTTCTGTTTTCTACTTAAAAATCTATTTCTTAGAAGCTCCTTATCTCAGCTCCTAGAAAGCCAGGAAGTAATGAGTATTTCCTCTCACAAGTACCTTGAGACAGCCTTTGGTCTAGTCATGCGCTTGGTTGTTATGAATATGAAGTTGAAAATTACCATTATAAGTTCATATTTAATGAAGGAGTGAAGGGTCATCGCCTCTGGTATGTTACTATTTGATATATTCTACATTCAATGTGTAGTCTGTTAGTTACATAGCCTTTACATTAAATTACATTCTTAGAAATAACCAACAGGCAGTTGAGATCGTAGATAAAATACTACTCATCTGTGTTTTACTGAAATACTGCAGTACTAGTGTCTGATTCTGTATTTTCCATCTTAAAGTCATCTGTCTCAAAGAATAGTATTAGGTAGTTAATTCAAAACATTGACATCTATTTATTTCTTGTGCGGTAATTTCAAAATAGGCCAGGTAAGCGCTGAAAATGTGTACTGTACCTAAAGGAACACTCAGGCTACCTTTTCAGATGCATTAATTCTAGAGATCCTTGAATTTTTTCAGTGGTGTACTTTATTTTTCAAGTAGCAGATTCTTTTTTCTTTTGTCTGATGGGTACCATAACTCTTCCACACTGTTAACTATTCTTTTCCTTTATGCAAGTATCAGTTCAATCTTCAAAGGTTAAGAAGTGTCTTGTCTTGTGATACCTGATCAGAGGATCAGGCTGGTTTCCTATTTTTCCTGAACCTGCCACTGTTCGCAAGCTTTGAACCGACTTTGTTCTTGCAGTGTCTCTTTCAGCTGGGAAATAGAGGTGCTTTTAAACTTCAGAAGTGCATTGGCCTGTCTTCTGGGCAGGAGTGATTTGCTGTTGTTAAGAGTATTGAACTCTTTCTAGGCAACTCCTGTTATGATTCTGTTTTCATAGTTACTGCTTTTTCAAATACAAGGTCAAACCCATTTCTAGATTCTTTGTTGTGAGCTGCATACAAACCCTACATGCTGAACTATGCATATGGCAGTGAACTCTTGCTGTTAGAATGGGCAGCTGAAGTGCATGCTGGCTAAAAGGCCATTTGTTCTTCGTTTCATCCATATTAAATTCAAGTAATGTTTCCAAATAATAGTCTTCAATTTTTTGCCGGGGCAAATTAGCAAAGATAGATCCTTAAGCAAAACATTAACTATTGTATCTAATATTAAGCCAATTCTAAATACGAACTTGCAGGTAATGCAAGCTGGAACTGAATTTTGCTTGTTTCAAATGAAATATAGTGGACAAAAAGAGATGTAAGCTGCATGTCAGTGTCAGTATCTTATATTTTCAATGTTTGGAAACGCATTTGTCATATTTGCAGTGTTTGGACCTTAACTGGTTTTGCTTTGGTCTTCTGAGTGGGACTTGCTGTTGCATAGCTGAGGAGCTGGTTGAAGGGAGACTGTTGCCAAGTGTCTGGACTTCGGGGTAGAGGGGAAAATTTGAGTCATATTTCCCCTATTTTGCATATCTCTCAAGTCAGATAAAATGCAAAGTGTGAGTTTTAAGGTATTTCCTTGTCAGCACAAACTATCGCTGGTTTCTATGATCTCCTTTTTGGCAATTTGGTGAGAAGTGGACCATATGCCTGGTCATCTTCCTGCTGGAGTTGGGAAGCTCCTTGTTTTCAGAAAGCCTGAACAGGCAGCCCCAACATGAGGTTTGTTTCCCTGGTCTCACTCATATGGTGTGTGCTGGGTTGTCACCTGTTTCGGTGCATTTGGTTGTTCTGGATCTCAGATGCATTGTAGCAGAGGTAGAATTTACAAGTGCCTAAGAACAAAAGACCCAGGTATTGCACTCAGAAGTAGTCTTTGCTCCCTACGAGTCCTGATCTGTTTTTCATGTATTACAGGATCCCCTAGAGCTTGAACAACTGCTGTTACTGAACTTAAAACCAAACAAACTTAAAAAGTGCTAGGCTCTAATGAAAATTGATCTAGAAAATAAAGTAGAAAGTCGAAAATGTCTGCTTTCCATATAATGATACCTTTTTGTATCAGGTATTAACTAAAATGCTTGTTTGAAGTGTTTCTGTGTTTCATTCTGTGAATGCCTAGGAGAGCAAGTTTGTTTGAAGAAAGTGAGAGAATTCAAAATAAGGACTTAATTGTGTGTCCAGTGCTTATTGCAGCTACATTTCATCTCCTTGTGAAAGCGATCCTTTCTTTTGAGATTGAAGTTAAATGCATTTATTATTTTGTATAAAGCACAAACCCAAGTAATTGTCTTGACAGGTGAGGAGGAAGGCAAGTGCAGGGTTGAATGTAACCAAGTAACCATTCACACTTGAAGACCTAAATTCGTATGAAGCTATAAGATTAAAGAATGCTGTGGAAATAAATTACCATAGGAATAGCAATATGAACAGGGACACAAAGAGTTGATTTAGGACAGACTTAATCAAAGTTGAGGTATTTTAGTAACAATTAAGTGCAATGACTATGCATTTTTCTTCTGTAAATTTTACAGGCGAGGTAATAATCTTCTGTGAGCCCAACTGATGTAGCTGAAAAAAACATTAGTATTTGAATGGTTGCACTTTCATTGTCATAAGGATTTTTTGATTGCGTTATTACAGCAATGAGAAATGATGATGGCTCTTTATAGGGAATCTCTAAAAGGACACTTAAATATTATGTTAAAATTGAATGGACCTTGTCAATGAAAAATAACATGGGGGTATGGGATGGGACGACAGACAGATGGACTATTTTTGAATTTGTATGTCAAATTTATATTGCTTTCTAGCAGTAACCACTTCGTTGTGCAATCACTGTGCCAGTAATAATCACCGTGGTGCATCAGTGATAAAGGGGAAGCTCTTGGAACATTGTATAGCAATTAACGATAACAAGTCATAAAGTTTAGAGCAATGTGACTGTTTCTTCAGTACCTAATCTGACATTTCAGTACAAGTGGGAGCTTGTGGGATTTTAACAGTCTTCAGAACCAGAGTGCAAACACTAGATAGCCATAATATTGTTTGCCATGCTTAATGTATTTTTGGTGTGCAAATTACATGCTGTATAAGTTCGGCTGTTTAAAAGCTACATTTTATAAAAAGAAACCCTAAGGCAATAATCTTCCTCCAGTTGCTGTGCTTGTGTTTAGGATAAGCTTATGTAAACTGAAGGTATGTATGCGGGGGGGGGGTTGAGTGGGTGGTCG
>NDXB01003609.1:178533-192469 GCA_002631895.1 Agapornis roseicollis | reverse complement strand
TAAAATTAAAAAAAAAAAAAAACAAAAAAAAAAAAAAAAGAAACCCACAAAAAAAAAAACCACAAAAAAAAACCAAACCCAAACAAACAAAACACCAACCAGCAAACCAATGTTTAGATTTCCAGGTTTTTTCGGTGGTTAAATAGAAGTTCATGTTGTTCTGGTCATGACCTTTTGCTGTGACAGTGTGAAAGCAGGAATGGTGCAGTGTTACTAGATTTAATCTGTACTGGGTTCTGTGGGTCTCACCTTATCCCGAAGAATCTTTGCTGTAAAGTGTATGCCCACTTGCCTGGAACAGCACTGCAACAGCAAGCATGCCTCTCAGCCTGAAAATAGCCTAAATGGGAAAAGGAGGGTGCTCTGCTGTAGGAGCAATCCACGTGTGATTTCATAGTCTGCCTTTAAAACATGTATGAAAAAAAAGTCAGCATCACCTACTTTTGTATAGGTAAATGCTTAAAGAAAATGTTTAAAGTAAAACCTACTGTCAGGTTGGACAGGGCTTTGAGCATCCTGGTCTGGTGGAAGGTGTCTCTGCTCATGGCAGGGGGTTGGAACTGGATGAGCTTGAAGGTCCTGTCCAGCCCAAGCCATTCTGTGATTCTTTTGTGAACAGAGATTTTTCATAAGGTCAGCGTTTCTGTTGGTGAATCTTGCTAGCCATGCCTGTGCTACTCCCATGGTTCAGCTTAGAAACCTACTTTCTCATGTAGTACATTTGTATTTAAAAAAAACCTGAAGAAAACATCATGTGTCCTAAGTTTTGTGTTTTTTCTAGCTATGCAAGTGTGTTCAAAAAAACCAAAGCCAGCTTAACTTTAAATTTGCCTTGTAAAAAACAATCTGGCTTTATTACATCCGTAATGTTTTACATACAGAACACTATTACGAATTTTCGATCTGGAGATTGCCCGTAGTAATGATGCAAACCATTAGATTTCAGTCAACATACAATAGAAATCTGTTGCTGATACATCATGTTGAACTGCACAAAAGTCTGTCCTCTACACTACAGCATAAGGGCAAAGATGTGCTGACTCTGAACTGAGGTTTGGGGATTCTCTAAATGGTAGGTATTACTGTGAAAGGTGTGAAAGTGATAGAAGCAGAAGCTTTTGGTAACAAAACAAAGTATTTTTGTTCATTATTTAGGCTTGTGCCTTAGTCTGGCATGCTGACAGTATGACATTGCTATGCTCTAAGCAGCTGAAATGGAAAATACATCCCCTGTTAGTGCATCTTGGGCACAGAAGTTAATCTAGAAGCCTTAAAGCCTAAAATGTTGCATCCCTTACAGGCAGACTTTTGTTAGTTCATAACGTGTGGAGGTCACACTGCTCTCACAGGCTCATCACATCTCCACTGTCTCCTCTTGCCATGTTAATGAGAACAAAGCAAAACCAGCAGTGTTCCCAATTTTTAAAATCATTTGGTGACTTCCATAAGAGTTTCCCATGATGTCATGATTCCTGGCATAAAGCGTTCCATTTTTCCCTTGAGCAGAGGGACTGCCCCCTCATCCCAGGGGATGAAAGAGGATAGGGGAAGCCTCCCGTACAGCAGGCGGCAGGGAGGGCTGTGGGTTTTGCCGTTAGGGGTTTTTTGGCATCTGTTTGCAATTTAATTTTGAACTTAAAGCGTATCTCACATGTGCAGCGGAGTAGGTGGCAGCTACCTGTAAACTTAACGTCCAAAAGGCAAGAAGAGAAGGTAAACCGGTACTTGGTTGGGCTGGCTTCATTTTCTCCATTTGACAGGTGCTATACAGAGCTGAATCTGTGGAAGCTTGAAAATCTCAGGATTGTGTTTTGCTTCTCCCTGCTTTTTCTGCCTCTTAAAGTTGGAAATCATGAGCACTTTTGGCATGTTCCTGATGTAGCTTGATATTAGGTCACATTTATTTGTTTTCTGCATTTTTGCTTTTGCACAGGCCAGACACTGTGTATTTTCAGTTTGCTTCCACCGAGTCTGATTATAACATCATGTTAATGTAGATGACTCATTTCAAAACATTACATAAAATCTGTGGATCATTAACTTACATTTAATGGTAGGAGGTCTGGGGACTGGGATTGGTAACTTGGTAGTGCTGTTGCTGTCAATTTTGTTAGAATTGCACCAAAATTAACAAAGTCTTTAAAAAACTGTCGCTCCCACAGCTTCCTTGTCATTCCAGCCTTTGTATTAAATCTGGTCCTGTAAGTTCTAATAGAATCGGAAATTGAAATGTTGAAAATAGGTATGTATTTGTAGTCATCTGCTTTGCAGATTTACGTCAGTAAATCATTACCAGAAGTATCCATTCAGTGTTCCTTACAGTTGAACTAGGCAGACCTGTGTCTTCCTCACCTAGTCCTTTGTAGACTTCACAACTTTGATTCTTGTAAGACTTCTCCCTCTCCCTGTTTTTGCTTGTTAAGCTTTGAAGTAATTTTTGTCTGCTTAACATTTTTAGTTACTTCCTAGCACAACTACATCTGTTAGTTCTTGGGCTCATGTTCTCTTTTGTTTCCTCAGCTCTTGAGATGTGGTTGGGATTTCATACTTGTACTTTGTTTCTATAGCTGGGGTTTTTTTGTTGGGTTGGGGTTTTGGATTTTTTTTGTTGGGTTCTTTGTTGATTGATCGGTTTGTTTGGGTGGTGGGGTTTTTTTTGTTAATAATGTTTGATTTCTTTCTTAGCTTAAGCTATGGAGGAGGACATTCATCACATTCAGAAGCAGAACTTCACAGACAAACATACACAGCTTCTCATCAGCTTCCTGGATACTCTGCTACACATCATCCTACTGGTAACTGTCCGTATAATGAGTGTACAGCTTAAATAGCTAAAGGAAAAAAACCCAACAAACCTGTTACATAATTTAGGTTCAAGTTGCTGAATTTTATAATCGGAGTTTGTTGTGCAGGTGGTAGCAGGTAGTATTAGAAGAGCTGAGTTTGTAGTAGGAAGTTAGCAGTCAGTTGTTAGCTTTTATCAAAATGTCATAAGTAGAAAGGAAATATAAGGAGAGGGGGCTATGTTTATTGACTTAGTGTTGGTTGTTAAAGAAACTACATTTATTCTTTAAAATACAGTTTTTCAGGATTTGGCTTATGCATAAGGGCCAAATGTTAAGTACACCTTGAAGCCAGCTGCAGAAATCATGCTTATTCTTTTAAGAGTAAAGCAAACAGCAAAACTAATGCAAGTTGGAGCACACTGTTGGTAGTGTTTATCTGTGCAAACTAAGCTGTAGTGCTGGGGAAAGTTAAAATTTAAATATAGTAGGAGGTTAGGCTGCGTTACATCTGCATCAGGATCTGCCGGTGATCCTGGTTATAGCCTTTCTCCGTGTCAGGAGAAGACAGGGCATGACCCCTTCATGATCGCTTTGCAGCCCAGTTTCTAAGGAAAGATATTTGAGCCTGTGCTGGCTGGAATCTGCAGTCTCTAGGCCAAGTCCTTGATCGGGACGATGGAGGGTCAGAACTGCAGGGAATGTGCCAGGGTGCAGACCCTACAAGTGTTTCACAATGTCTGTTACTAAAAAATGGATCTCTCCAGTGCTTCCCACTGAGCCTCCTGCCACTGAAAGGTGTCAGCAACAGCGAACACACAAAGGTGTTTGCTGGAGTGGGGAATGCAACCAAAACCCCTTTTCTTGTGCTGGTCACACTAAAAAACTCCAGACTGCAGAGGACTCCAAACGGCAAGACTCCAAAGAACAAGAACTGGGGGGGAAAAGTGAACAGAGAAGCTGAAGTTATTTCAGAAGGAATTCTGAATGTTTGAATAGTTTGTATGGAAAAAAATAGAACAGTGAATCATCAGATGAATGGAGAATTTTATCAGTATACCTCATACATTTAATAATAGATTTTAAAATATATATTCAGGTTCTAGTTTACAGTTGCAACACTACAGAACAGTCAAAACTGAAAAATCAATGTACTGTAATAATACTGCTAATGTTTCATAGATTACTTTTACTGAATGATGACTTTATATGCTTGTTATTTGATTCAGCTTCTTGTAAGTTCGTCTAAATTGTCTGTTCTGTTTCATTTCCCTCCACCCTTACCTAGGTCTTTCAGGAATATTTGATACCACCAGTATGCACAGTGCTGGAAGTAACACTAAGGAAACGTCTTCAGTTATGAATTTTCTCTCTGCTATTGAGTCTCGTACTGCTCAGGCAGTCTCTTCAGGATCTACGCTTTTACCGCAATTCAGGGCTCCTTCCTGGCAGACAGGTGAAAAGTTTCTCTTGAAATAGAATTTGTCATTACATTGAATGTTGGGGAGGATTTGAAGCAAAAATATCCTGACTTAACTGAAAAGGCTACATGTCTTCTACCTCTTTTCCATCTCAGTATTTAAATATCTCAAAATCAATGAAATTATATTAACAGAAGGATTCTATTAGAAGAAGAATTTCATGAGCAGAAGTTCTAATTGTTTAGAAGGATTTTGGATGTATAGGATATTATTTTGTCTAAAGAGTCAAATATGTTCTCCAGCTTTGGGATTACTCTCACTAACACCAGAAGCACATTGGAGTAGGCTACTTGTACACCCGTCCAGAACTTTCATTCTCAAAGTGTTCCCTGTCATAGTTGTTCTGTGATATTTGTACTAAAAGTCTGTGGATAACTTTAGCCCCTTTGTTCACAGAAGTAGTAAGATGTTCTCAAAAACAAGGTCTGAGATGCATGTTGCACAGAAATAGCTGATCCAATTTACACGTAAACAAACATGCCATCTTTCTTGGCAGGCTGACTGCCTTCTGCAGACCTCCCCATCTGTGAAGCCTTCTGTGCAGAGCAGGAAACATTGCATATTTTGAGCTTGCTGTGGACAGCCACAGTAAGATAAGTGTTGCTAGTGCATCTCTGTGTAGCTTCAAGGTATGGTTAATATTATGCAGTGGTTGCACAGCGGTGCAATGGATCAGATCTATTCACTCATCTGACAGAAAGGGTTTGGGTGGGTTTTCCTTTGGTGGGATGGGTTTCCATCATATCAGCAACCTGATCTCTGTCCTGGTGCAGCTGTGTGATTGCTGGTTCTGATTTAGGGAGGAAGCATAAGGTAGGAAGAGGAGGAGCTGAACAGTCCTTTTGTTGGCAGTTTGTACTTGATCTGTTCAGTGTAACATGCAGCTGTGTTCTGTGAAGAGCTGCTCAAAGGTGAGAAGAGAGAATGTGGCTTTTTATTCACCATGGCCAGAAACATACGTGTGGGAGCACAGATGAAGATGCACACTGTTAGTCTGTCAAAAAATATAAATCAGTGGTGTTTAGAGTAGCGATGACCTACCCTCACAGCAGGTTATCAGCTGGGAAGAAATCTTCTTTTCTCTTCGCCCTAGCTTGTTTTCTCCATTGCAGCCTGCCTAACAGTGAATTGTGAAGAATGGGGAGACATGCTGTGGGTCGGGTTTGATGTTGATACCTGTGATTGAGAGACTTCTCAGTACTCAGTACTAAGAACTCATCAGTAAGCCCATTTTCAATATTACAGTTCTCTGAGCTTTCTGTTGTCCTTTAATACTTTTGTTGCCTTTCTGTATCCCTCAGTCTCCCCAAGTGTCTTTTGAGAGCTTTGTCTTCTACAGACTTTTTTGATGAGGAAAAGCAAGTGCTCTTTGCTCTTCAAGGTGACCTTTCTTTAGAAGGGCTTTTCACTTTGTTTTTTTTTTCTCCAAACCCTGCAACTGCTGATTTTGGGGGGAAAAGAGGAGCAGCGTGTTTGTTATATTGTCCTATCAAGTCTTCCTCTGGTATGTGGCATTTTCATCAGTGTTCTGATTTCTTAGAGTAGTGCGGGGGTGTCTGGGCACACGATTTACTACCTTTGCCATACTTTTTGACTGCTCCTTTACACAAGTAAAATGTAAACCCAGCAGTTCTGCTGTGATGATGCCTCTATGTCTGGTTCAAGAAATCACCTGCATAGTAGGAAGGGCTTTAATTTATAGAAGGGAAAAATACAGGTTAGATGGGAAATTAACATCTGCAGCTACAACAGGTGTAAATTCTTCCCCTTCTTTGATGCTTCTGGATGCCCCTACTGCTGTGTTACTGGTAGGGATCAATAAAAGAGAACCCAGTTGTACGTGATGTTGAAGGTTTTTTAGAGCAGGGGAAAAGAGGCATTAAAACACTGCTTATGCTTTCTTACTCAGAAAGACCTTATTGTTAACTTACGAAAAATACCTTGGTGTTCCCTCAGTCTCACATCTCTTCATATCAGTTTGTCTTGAACAAAGACTTTCTTTTGCAGTTTCATCTGAAACTTCCAAAGCGATGTATGATTATGTTGCAATCGGTTTAAGAGGACTGAATACATTTTTAAATTGAAATTGATGTTTCTTCCTGAAGTGTTTGTCTCAAACCCACCTTTTATTTACTGAGAGTTTTTTTATTTCTTCTTAATTTATACAAAACTAAAAGCTGTTTTAAATGTGCAAGAAGAACTAAAAAAGGTCAAATTAAACCAGTAACTTTCACTTTTCTTTTCTGATTTGCATACCTTTTACAAGAAGTCTAAGTCTCCCTGAGAATAAACTCGCCTTCTTACGTTCATAGACTTCGGAAATAGCACACAAACTTCACCAGTACCTGCAAGTTACAGGGTGAAAAGCACTGAACAGTATGGATCACTGCAAGGGAAAACTTGCAAGGGAATTTCTCACTCCTCTTGCAATTGGAGTAGTATGTGCTGTAGAGAAATATTATTTAAGGCAGGATATCATACTAGTGTCCAGACACAAATAAGTAATATTATACCTTTCAGTTGGATACTTGCTGTTGCACTGTGCAGGTAGTTGCTGTCTGTGGATATTTTGGGAAGCATACAAATCATACTTACTGTTTGTATTGAAAGTCAAAGCCCTCTTTTAAGGAACGCATTGCGAAGTGTGGCTGTTAGCTATTTCACTGTAAGCTCTGAAATGTTTCCATAAAGCAAGTTATGAAAGTTTTGGTGAGGGTAGATGCAGGAGATGGCACTGTTCCTTTAACTGTGTATGTATTACAATTGGTGAGGTGTAATTTTGCCTTTTACTGTATATTAAAGGTTCAGGGCTTTTTATCGGTTGTCCTCTACTATAGACTTCTTTCTAAACGGAAAGAAAAATTAATAAAGAGCTTTCAGTTTCAAAGAAGAATTCATCTTGTACAATTTTTTTTATCCACAGTTTTTATCATAAGGATATGATTTTTCCCCCTTGCCAATGCACTATAGGTACAGAATTTGGAACCCTTAGAAAACCCTGCACTTCCAGTTTGACCTGCAGTAAGGGCCTCCCTTTTGTATGTTTTTATTGAAAAGGGGTGGTGGTTCTAATGAAGGTTACACTTGTAAATGCTGTAAAGTCTTACAATCAGATGAGTTCTGGAAATGCAGAGTGTTGCAACTTGTAAAGCTCCCTTATGCTCTTTTTCTTCTTGTTTTTTGTTTTTTTTTTCCAGGTATGCATTCCTCAGCCNACAATCAGATGAGTTCTGGAAATGCAGAGTGTTGCAACTTGTAAAGCTCCCTTATGCTCTTTTTCTTCTTGTTTTTTGTTTTTTTTTCCAGGTATGCATTCCTCAGCCACGGAACTTTTTGTTACTGGAGCTTTGCCAGCCTCTGGAACATTTCCACCAACATCTGCTTTATCAGCATATCAGCATCCCAACACTTTCAGCAGTAGAAACTTTGCTACTACCCCTTCTCTTACTCTTCAAGATACTACTTTCAGTGCTACATCTAATGGTCTCTTAACTACCCATGATCCTTTATTGCAGATTAAAACATCACAAGGCACTGTTCCAACTGCTGTGACATTTGAGCGCCTAGGCAGTTCTGTTTTAAGTACCAGTATACCACCTCAGTCATCAACATATCGTTCTGCTCAAGAATCTGCACCCCATCTCTTGCAACCTCAATTTAGTTTGTTGCCTTCAACCCTTGGAGGAGCTCAGCAGGTTTCTCAGGCATATAGCACATCTGTCTTTACTGGATCCACTGCTTCTATTGATCGAGCACTTCAGCGCGAATGTAGTGTTATTAAACACCATCAGCGGCCTTCAAGTACTCAGTCTGTTCAGGCTCAACTGACTGTTTCACAGCATTCCTTACACAGCTATTTAACAAGTACAGGTGGAGTTAATTTTCAGGATACATCTAGGCACTCAGCATTATCTTGCAGCCCAGTTGAAGATGTTACTCAGGTGAGCAATGGAGGACTACAGCAGAAGACTTCTCAAGTCACAGTGGAACTTGCTCAGTCATACACATCTGCAATTCCATCACCTGGTTTTCCATCTGCTTCCACAACAAAAGTGAAAAACTGTTCCATGAAGCAGCCTCCAAGGTCAGCAAAGACCCCCAAACCTCAGAGTGTAGCTCCCACTGTGCAGACACAAAGCTATGCCAAAACTGCACAAAACCAGAGTTCTGTCATTACAGGCCAAGCACAGATCTATTCTACAGCACAACTCCCAAGCCTCTTGTCAGTCAGCCAGTCCCAAAACTATGTTTCATCCCCAACTCAGAGTGTGCCACCTGTCAGTCACTCACAGGATTTCTCATCCAGCAAGGTTGAGAAGTTGCCCTCACTGTATAAAACATTGACTTTTTCTGGGCAATCACAAGCTATTACTTCTGATAGTCAAACTCTCAGTTACTCCTCAGAGGAACAGGTATTGACTTCAGTTCCAAATGAGAATTACTCTGGGCAAACGAGGGAACTTTCTTCAGTCAGCCAATCTCAGAGCTACTCTTCTAGTCACACTCAGGGTTTATCTCCAGTTAGCCAATCCCAAGTTAGTTTTTCATCTCAATCACAAGTTTTATCAGCTGTTAGTCCTTCAGAAAGCTATTCTTCAGGGCAGTCTTTAACATTGACATCGCCTCCCCTTTCCTTTAATGCCTCTCCTCGGATACAAGCTCTTCCAGCCTCAAGTCCTAACCAGAGCTATATTTCTTTACATTCTTCTCAGAATTCACAGTCACAGGAATCCTCCTCTCCACAGTCTCAGAAGTTTTTGCCATCTGTCCAGTCTCCTCCTTTTGCATCCCCAGCTCATTCACAGCCACTGCAGAACAGCAGGCCATCCTCAGAAACAAAGTCATATGTTAAAAGGAAGTCTGACTCTAATTTGTATGCCTCATCAAAACGAGAGGAGGAATTATCAATGCAGGATATGCAGGCATTGCAACAGCAAGCTACCCTTGAGTCTTCCACTCAAAGGCTAACTGATGAGGAAATCAACGCTCAGGATGCATCCTATAGGGTCTCAAAAGCAGATGACAGATACTCTCAAAGTGTCATCAGAAGTAACTCTCGTCTTGAGGATCAAGTTGTGGGACTTACTCTTCAAGGAACAAAAAAAGATGAAAGAATGGCTAATTCTGTGGATCGGCTTTCCCAGCATATTGGCCATATCACTAGTCTAAGCCATGATATGAAAAAGACAGCTAATTTAATGCACACGACACAAGTAACTGTGAGCACTAAAGAACTAAACCAGCAACATTCTCTTATGCATAAGGTACATGAAAGTAAAGCTCAAGAACAGCAAGGCCAAGTCATTAGCACACCATCGCAGGTTCAGTCTCATGCTTTAAGACATGGTCATCAGCTGTGCTTGCCCAGTGCACAGGTACTGCTGGAATCAGCCTGTGACTTGCAGATTCTTCACCAGTCAATACTTCAGTCAGGTTTAGGACAAACAAAGGCATCACCACAAGTACAAAGAATACAGAGTCCTCAACAGGTGCCACATCCATTCCTTCAGATGGATGATCATATTATTCAAAGTAATGGGGGCCATTCGCAACAGCAGCTTCATAGTCAGAATTCAGAAGTTATGAAAATGGACATTTCTGAGCCCTCAAAGCCACTACAGCAGCATTTGACAACAAAAGATCATTTTACTCAGACAAATCAACATGATTCAAAAAACCAGTTTGTTTCTCTCAGTTCAATATGTTTCCCAGAATCTATACTTCTCAGTGATGAGAGGAATATATTATCTAATGTAGATGACATCTTAGCGGCAACAGCAGCAGCTTGTGGAGTAACACCATCTGACTTTGCCAAATCAAATTCTAATGAAGGGGAAATCCAGTCTGTTGAAAACAGCGAGGAGTCTAAACCACAGTTTCGACCAGTGGATGTAAGACATGTGTCTTCTGGTTTCAGTGCCTCACCTACCGTAGTTGGAAAGCCAACAAGCATTAGTAATATTTCTTTGAATGGAAGCCAAATTACTATAAATCTCACACCAGTGTCAACAATACAGACAAAACCTGTGAACCTTGATCAGCAACACATTGAAACGTCAGATCAAAATGTAGCAACAAGAATGACCTCTCCCACCCTTGGCCCTGGTCAAGAAGAGCAAGAACAAGGAGCTGTTCCAGTTAAGAAACAATGTGGCATCAGCCATGAATCTGAAGAAGATAATGATGCTTCAGCTGATGGTACACTGAATGCAAGAGACACAGAATTTGTTTCAAGTGGTAGGAGCCTAAGTGGAGAAAGTGCTGCTTCAGAGAATGACTTCAATATGGGTGGTGATGATGGTACTGTGGCAAATAACCAGTCAAAGGTTTCATTGCAGCCTCTCTCTGTGCCCCAAAGTGGAGATGGAACCATTAATAGAACTGAAGAAGAATGCCAAGATCTATCTCAAGGGATCCTTCAAAAGAAAAAAATCAAAGGAAAAATCCAAACCAGAAATGCTCCAGAAGACGACAGTGCACTTCAGAAACAGCTAAAAAGAAGTGGACAGTGCAAACGTCAGAATTCAAGGGGAAGTGACTCGTGTTTCACATACTCTTCTGCTGTTTCTGAAAGTTGTTATGATACTTATCAGCATCAGGAAAGAATGAGGCAAAAAATCAAAGAAGTTGAAGAAAAACAGCCTGAAGTCAAAACAGGATTTATTGCATCTTTTTTAGACTTCCTAAAATCTGGGCCAAGGCAGCAGTTTTCAGCTCCAGCTGTCCGAATGCCAAACAGGACGAGGCGACCTGTTAACCAGGTAGCTCGTGCCCCATGCCTTCAGCCCTCTGCAAAGCCTCAGCCAGCAGCAGCAGCAGCAGCACCTGTAGCTGCTGAAGGTAGTGATGAAAGTCCAACCAAAAAGGCTGATGAAGAACTTAAGAAAAATTTAGAAGCGTTGGCTTCGTTTTCTTCTGATGAAGATGATTCTGTGGGGGGTAACCACGATCTTCAGAAGAGCATCTCTACTGCATTGTCAGCCCTGGATGAGGCATCTGATAGAAGGAACAAATCAGGTAAAGCAGGTACACGTGTTGAAGGAGATTTCTGTAGTTGAAGGTGAAAAGCTAAGGAATAATTTTAGCTGTCTTCAGTTGAGGTAAAGGTTTTGATTGGGTTTGGTTTTAATCCCAGCCATAATTAAGAATTATGTTCGAAAGGTGCAATGACTGTGAACCAAACTAGTGTTTGATACAATTAGAAAATCTGTAGGTAAACTTCTTAATGCTACTTAAGTAGGACTCTTCTACGCCAGGAAGTTATTTTAGCCAAGAATTGGAATAATGTTCCTCATGTGTCTTTCCATTGAATACGTATTTTAAACAAATGAGCAGTGACCTTTTTTCCAGAAAGCCAAAATGTGGACAGTGCCGTCGTGTGAGCCTCTTGCTGAAGTCTGTCAATTTTAATTAGCCATGTTCTGCATACAGCTTCTGAAGGGAGTATTTCAAAGGGGTTTTGTTGATGGCCATGTCCACAAGTGTTTTATTTGCAGTATTTTTCTTTTACAATGTTGTTGTGACTTCTTCATTATTCATAAAGATTTAATATTTATGCCACCAGTATTTGAATTCACCTTCCTGTTTTGTTGTGTACAAGGTCCTTGGTAATGACGTTTCTTTTTCTTGCTGGGCTTTTGCAGGTTTTCTAGTAATTTTTATGCCTTTTTTTTTTTTTTTTTTTGTTGGGTTTTTTCTTGTTTTTTTGTTATTTTTTTGGTTTTTTTTTTTTTTCCTTTTTTTTTTTTTCTTTATACAAACATGGAAAGACAAATACTAAGATGTAGTCTGTTGGCGGCATTAGATAGTATATGTCCATTTATCTGCTGTTTTGAAGACACTGTAATTACACTTGGGGAACTGATAATGCTGTGTCTAATTAAAGCTGTCATAGCTTTCACTGAAAAAAGACATACAACCTACTTGCAATAATGGTATAGGATATAGAAGAATGTATTTCTTGGCTTAGCAGTTTTGCTGAGTTGATTTAATTAATCTTTATGTATCTGGCATAACTTTTTTATTGGCACATTAATTTGATATTTAAATCATTTGGTTTGGATCACTTTTATTAAAATGTCATGTTATCTTTTTTCTGGTTTTTTTAGTGATAAAGCCAGCAATTAACAGTGACTGTAATGAAACTACACAGTAACAGCCTCAAGTTTGAAGCCAGTTTCCGAAGTGATAGTAGTTATGCTGTAGCCAGTATGGCTGTGATCTTTCAGATCAGCAATTCAATGTTAAAACTAATATGTATAAAAGAGTATAAAGTAATATCTAAAAAGGTTTCTTATTTTTTTCAGGTGGGAAAGATTAATAATTTTGAAAGGTGGGAATTTCTTTTGGCTCTTTGGCATAGGAGAATGTTCTTTCCCTTCTTTGTTGTGTATCATCAGTTCTCATTTTTCAAATTGTTAACATTAAAAATTATTAGAATGTTGCCAAAGTTTTAATCTCAAACTTCCAGTTACAGTATTACAAGATTAAAAGCGATAATGTCCAAAAGTCACACAGGAAATGTTTTCATATTTCATGTGTATTTCTCTTTCCTTAATCCGATTTTAAAAAACTGCTTATCAGCAGATTGGAAACAAGATTTAGTGTTGTAACCTTTACTGTTGTGTTGGCTTACTTGCACAAAGTACAACAGTGCTTCTTGTTGATCATGTCTACAGCTATCAAATTGGTTTTGAAAGCTGTTCATCTTTGTTATTTGTAGATGCTAACAGATGTAGCAGTTTAATACAAACAGATATATTAGCCACAATATTCTGGGTTTGGTTCAAGTTTAGTTATACCCAAGATGATGCTTCTGTTTTAACTCTTAGAAGAGGTGTTTTTAATATGTGCTGTAACAGAAATGAAGAAGAATATTCTAGTTCCCTTTTTTGCCAATCCTTGATAATTTGTTTAACTAAAATTTCAATGTTTGTCTTCAGAAGCTGAAAAAGCAGCAGTTGTTCCTGCGGCTGCTGCTGCTGCCACCACTGCTGCTGTAATCAAGCAGGAACCGCAGACAACTGCTCCTGTGGTCAGCGCGCAGGAGAAAACGAATCCAGCCGACCCCTTAAAAGTAGCCCAACAGGATGCTGTGACTTCAGACCAGTTGGCAAAAACACAGGCAACTGTTGCAATAGAAGGATGTACTGATGAGGAGAATACGGACAGTGGAGGAGAGGGCATGTACAGGGAGCGTGATGAATTTGTAGTGAAGATTGAAGATATAGAGACTCTAAAGGTAACCTGAATACTTGCTGAGGAGAGGTGGGGGAAATCATGAGAAATCCTGCGTATGAATTTAGATTCAGCAAACTACCAAAAGGGGAAAGGCTGCAGATCAGTTTTCTGTTTCTATTCTAATATGCCCTGGTTGCCGCCAGGATGCATAAAGGTGTCTTTCTAGTGCAGGTTATGAATATGTTTTGTATGTACATGACCTATTTTATTCTGCATACATAATAAAGTAGATTTATAGGCAGGTAACCTCTGTTAGGACTTGGAATTACCTTTTTATTATTGAAAGGCATATTTTTTTCACAGGCTGTTGGCAACCTTTGATTTCTTTATTAAGGTAGTAGGTTTCTGAGTGTAAGTTGTTGAGGACATTACTTTTGGTCTTGTGCAAAAGATCTTGGAATTGTCTTTTCTCCTTTTTTTTTTTTTTTTTTT